>JAOEHX010023317.1:0-13188 GCA_025448015.1 Bolborhynchus lineola | reverse complement strand
CTGGCGCCGCCCCGCCGCCACCGCGGCCTGTCACCGCCCCGCGGCTGCCGCTGCCCCACGGGCACGGGGGCTGCGGTCCGGTACCCCCTCCTGCCTGGGGGGCCCCCGCCGCTGAGAGGATTTGGGGGTCTGGCCCCGGCCCTCGGCTGCGGGGTCCCGTGGGCTGTCGCCTCCCCGCGGCTGAAGGGACTTGGGGGGTGTCCGTCACCCCCCTCACGACTGAGGGCCCCCAGGGGTCTGTCCGCACCCGATGGCCATGGGGCCGCTGAGGGGGTCCCCTCCTCACGGCTGAAGGGACTTGGGGTGTCTGTCATCGCCCCATGGCTGAGCGGTGCTGGGGGGGCCACTGCTGTGTGACCTGCCCCACTGGCCACCGTGGGGCTCCTTCCAGCTGGCGTTATCCAGCACAGCCGATGGCCATAACCCACCCGTTCCCTCGGGATCTCGCGTGGGACTCATTAAATGCGTCCTGCAGGGACCATCGTGCGTGCAGACAGCCCCGGGCTCCAGGGACAGCCCCGCTCCCCACCACCGCGGGGACGAAGCCTCCAACGGCCCCATTCCGGACCGGGTTTCACTGCCATGCGTGCTCCGTGCAGGAGCAGCAGTACCCTCCAGAGGGTGCAGTCTCGTCGGGGATCCCGGCGCTCCGGCTCTGCCGTCTCGGTGCCAAAGATGCCTTCGCCACCCCACGTCCCCACACATGGTCGGCATCAGCGGCGCTCCCAAAGCGCCTGGCGCAGACGAAGCCAAGCGTCGCGGGGTCCGTGTAGTTCCCAAAGCTGGCACGCATCTGGAGAGCGGATGGTCCAGGGGGCATCCAGGAATCAGGAAATTATTCATCGCTCTGCCAATGACCGGGGGTAAATGTCTTTGATTTCCCATGCCTCGCCGTCCACATCTGTATAAGGGGAAGGGGGAATTCGTACATGAGAATAAACGCGCTTGGAAAGCCATGAAAATGCTCTTTCAAGTCAGCCTGATGAAAACTTCATGTTCTGGAGCCCTCTGCTTCAAGGAGAGCAATCTGTTTCAGAGGCAAAGCTGTGTATTTTTCTTATTTAAACCTTCTAAATCTGCTGGAGCATTAAAAATATTTGGCATTTCCACAGCACATTTCATTCCCAGCTCCAAATGCGTTTCACAGACATTCATTAATTAAGCCTCATAAAGCCTTTGGGAGAAAGGGAAGCATGGACTTATTAATTTGCTATTTGTATTGCTGCAGTGCATGGAGACCCCAGCCGGGACCTCGGGGCCCTGTTATTTTAGACCTGACCTACACAGAAGAGGAGATGTCAGCACGCCGAGGTGCGGGGAGAGCGTGAGGACACGCGGGAGAGGCAGCGGATGAGCCCCGATGCCGTAAGTCATCGGCGTTTCACCACTGTGCCCTTCCTGCTGCCGGCACGGCTCCCACCCCAGTCCTTCCAGCGCCTCACCAGTTGCATTGTGCCTTTTGCTGGTGTTGGGGGGGCTCCTGCTGCTCCTTACCAGTGCCTCGTGCTCATCCTGCTTCCTCAGACACTGGCTCTGCTTCATTTGATACCTTCTGCTTCCTCCTGGGGCTGCTTTAGCCTCACAGCACACCCCACTCTGTAAAAGGTTTAAAATAAATGCTTTCCCTTTATTATTTTTAGGTCCATACAGATACTTAAAGTGCATCCATTTCTGTTCAATAAGTGCACGGCCATAAAGCAGCCCTGCTGACAGCTGCCCCAGCCT
Organism: Bolborhynchus lineola; assembly: GCA_025448015.1. NCBI lineage: Eukaryota > Metazoa > Chordata > Aves > Psittaciformes > Psittacidae > Bolborhynchus > Bolborhynchus lineola. Next base: position 11,463 of record JAOEHX010023317.1, on the reverse strand, counting down.
TGCTGCCCACTCGCTGCCGACCTCTCCATCCCAGGTGGGTCGGCAATGGGAGCTGTGAACGTTACACCTCTGCTTCCCCTGCAGGAAAAGCCAGGCTGTGCTGCATGCTGTAAATGCCTTTCACATGTTCCCCAGATCCCAGTTAAATTGAACCCCAGAAGATCTCTCAAAGCATGAAAAATGCATTTATAAGATGCTGGAAGGAAGATGTATTCCATAACTACTCTGGTGACCAGGCTTGCTGACTTGTGTCATGTGGGGAAGGAACCAAAAGGGGGTATTTCTTGTTATTTCATACCGCTGATGGGATTTTGTCTCTGGCAGCAAATCCAGGAACTTTTTAGTTACCATTATTATTTGATTTTATGAGCCATTTGATATTTGGTTTTATTTCTGTTCATTATTTGTTGAGTGCTCTTAGCCCCTTCCCCAAGAAGCCTGCCTTATATCTAAGGTGATTTTTACGACCAGTGTTAGCACAGAATCTGAGCAACTCACACAACTTTAATACATTCATCCCGCACACGCAGCGTGTCGAGGCAGTCCTGGTATTCCTACTGTGGAGAGCTATGGGCTGCCCCTACAATCCCAATCTAATTTACTGGGTGAAAAGAAACAAAATAATAATAAACTCCAAACTATTTACATTCTTTCTGGTCTTCATTTTAAGCCATCAGGATGTATTTGAGTCATATTTTAGCCTTCTCCCCCCCAAGAAAACCACAAGGACTAGCAATGTACCTTTCACTGCAAGCTAAGCTCTCACATATCCCACAGCTGGGGCTTTAAAGTCTGCGTCCAACACTGTGAGACTAAGGACAAAATCATGAGCTGGCAGCGCTGCCTTTTCCTCCAACCTTTCAATCCATCCTCAGGAGCAGGAATTCCTCACAGCACTGTGGGTCCACGCGGTTTGTGTGCGCAGGAGGAGGTGCACAACCAATGAGGGGATTTTTCCCCGATTCTTGCTAGATTTCCCCCAGCACAAAGCCTCTCCATTCATTATTTGCTGTTGTCATGGAGAAGTGACCTGCCTCTTGCTCCCTGCACAGCATCAGTGAGGAGCGATGCTCCATCTCCCGCTCGTCACGCGTTCTGGAGGTGCTGTGGGCTTTCTCCGTGGCCGTGCCTCAGGCTGGTGGTGCTCCCTCTCATTTCTGCTGGGCTGCTCCCTGCTAATCCCTGTGTAATCCCGGCCACTGTGTGAGCCCAGGAGGGGTTGAGCATGTGGGCTGGGTGCGTCTGCGTGCGCTGCTGGAGCCAGGGCATCGCTTGAGCTGCTCCTTCTCCCCTTTGTTTTGCTCCATCAGGATCCCCACATCTCCCCACGGTTGTGTTCAGCTTTGGAGATGTTTTAGCTCCCTGAGACATTAGCGTCTTCTGGGAGACTGGTGAATGTGTGACCCTCTCCTTCTGCCCTCAAGCACCATCTCCACCAGTTGCCACCATCACAGGCAACTCCATGAGACACCGCCACTGGCCCCAAGGAACGTGGGAGCCCAGCCCTGTGGTGGTACCCAAGGAGGATGAGGTCTCCCACCCATCCTGGGGCTCAGAACTGCCCTGCAGGTCCTCAGTCTCCTGCTGCAGAGCCACTGCCAAGGGTCTAGCACAACGCACGGGCTGATCAGCATCCCCTTCCTGCTGGGATGGAGGCAACTCGGCTCTTTCGCCAGGCAGCGTTTCCCACCCTGTGGAGCAGTGACGCTGGCAGATAACACACACGTGTGCATGCCTGCGCCGGTGACGTGGCTCTTGCTGCGCCCTGCGCTGAGGACGAGCAGGAGGAGCAGCGTGGGGGCTGCTCGGGAGCGGCTGAGCACCTTCCTCCACGAGCCCTGCGGCGAGGTCCAGCGGAGCCCCTCTGCACGTGCTGCGGCGTTACCCACACGTGTCAGCCCCGAGAAGGAACCTCCGGCGCCTGGAGGCGAGCAGGGGCTGCGCTGCGCGCACCCCGCGGCACTTGAGGGAGCCCGATTCCCATGCGCCCGGCCAAACCAGAGCCATACATCCCTGCTTCCCCTGACCAGCTTGGCTGCGCTCCTCACCTGGCAGGAGAACACACGGCAGCGAAAATAAACACGGAGGGAAGCGAAGCCCCTCACGGCCCGGCGAGCGAGGTCTGCGTTCCAAGAAGTAATGAAGCCCAGGGAATGGAAAATACATGTCACTTGGCGGCAGGCTGGATGCGCGCAGGCGTCCGCGCCGGCTGCCGAGAGGGCGCTTGGCTTCCACACGGCATGGCCAAGGCACAGCAGCTGCGCCAGGCCCCGCCAGCAGCACCGCGCTGAACTCTGACATTTGGAGACGCAGAATAATTTGGCTTCATTATTCCCCCTCTTCCCCCCGAGCGGTCCCTCGAGCCGGGCTGGAATGTGCGTGGTAGGGACAGAACCAATCCCATTAGCATGAGGAGATTGTTTTTCGTTTGGGTTTGTTGCTGTTGAATCACCCGTAGCTCCGTGTCTTTGGGGTAGGTCACGGGAAGGACGGGGAGAGGACACCCGTGGATGTGTTTCTCCCGGGGGGCTGATGCCCATGGCTCGGGGCTCCCCTGCCAGCCTGGCTGCCTGGTTTTGGCAGCACCATCAGGTTTCCATCTTTGAAGGCCACGAGAGCCTTGCTGCCAGCTCCAGGGAGGTGCCCGGGAAGGTTTGAAGGAGCATTGATAAGGGCGAGGGCTCAGCTCCCATGCGCAGGGTCAGGAAGATGCTGCAAGGCAGCAGCGCTGCCACAGCTCGCTTTAAACCCCTGCATCCTCACCTGCATCCTCATCTTCACTCCATCCCTGAACGGAGACTGACGACCACTGAAGTGAAAGCTGAGTTTACAGCTCTGTGTTGGTCAGGACAGCACCGGACTGCAGCCATGTGCAAGCAGGAGCCTGGCCAGGGGCAGTGAGAGGCAGCTGGAGCGGCTCGAAAACATCCTTCCCCAGCTGAGAGAGGAGCCCTGGCTCTTTCTCCATCATCTTCAAAAGCTCTGCTCTGGCAGGGCCCAGAGCTGCTGTTGCTCTCTGATTGTGCTTTCTCATGAAAGACCTTCATTCCACCAATATGAAGCAAGAATAGGAAACCTCCCCGTGGCTGCTTTGTGTCCAGCAGCATCTCCCTGGGATGTGAGTGGGAAGGGGAGCAATGGGTGCAAACCCAAATGAACCAACACCGTGTCCACTCTGAACTGGGAGAGTCAGTGACAAACCATGAAGGTGGGGGTTGGCACATGCAGATGTGCGAGGCAGGGACTTCTCACAGCCCTTCCTCACCCCACTGCCCCAGTCCTGGGCTTCCCACCTTGTGCAGCATCCATGGACCATGCTTTTCCCAAGCAGAGACATCCTGTTGGGACACATCGCGGGGCTCTGGACACCCAGCAGTGGGACAAGGAGCTGTGAGTGCTCCTCAAGTCCTCCTCAGCACGGGTGAGGTGATGAGAAATAGAGTGAGCAACACCTCTGGGAGCAGACAGCAAGAGGGGACGGAAGTCCATGCGGGAATGCATTCACTGCATGGCTCGGCTCTTCTGGAAAGTGAAGCCAGCACAGAGCCTGGCAGCAGAGACTTGATGGGGGGGGATAGAAAGGAAGGGGCATGTTCTGGAGGTGAGAACAGTCCGAAGCAGCCACAGAGATAGCAGCCGGGGGGCTGCCAGCCCCAACCAGCTGTGGTTCCCGGGGCTGGGCACAAGGATGCTCGTGGCAAGGATGTGACCCACCATGGGCCCGTGGCTGCCATGGGCTGGAGGGTGTGATTCCGCTGCGGGCTGGCTCGCCCATGGCTGATGGGGCCACACACTGTGAATCCTGCTTCTCCTGTGAAAGAAAGGGGGAGCGAGAAGGAAAAAGGCTTCGGATGGACGCCCCGGCTGCCTGCTGCGGGGAGTGGAACCAGCTGATTTCATGCGGCTCCTTCTCGTTAGAGTGGGGTCCCTCCTCACCTGCTCCCGGGCATGGTTCCTGCACCCCGAGCCAGCAGCGAGGAATCTGACTCCAGCTTCAAGGCAAGGAGCTCGTCCATGGATCCCACCCCAGGAGGGGACGCGCTCGGAGCCGGGTCTCCAGCTGTCTGCACCCATCCTGTGCCTTCCCACCAGCCTTGGCTGGGGATGCAGAGCGAGCGCTGTGCAGGGATCTCACTGCTATTTGCTCCTGCTTGCATCCAACCACTGCTCCATCACCACAGGGTGTCTGGGGGCTGCCAGCACCCTCACCCAGCCTGTGATGGGGCTCAGCACCGATACCTTGGGCTACATGTGGGAGGTGCTGGAGAAAGACACCCCCTGACATGCCATCTGGGGCACCCGGTGGCTTGGTTGTGGCCCAGGGACTCTTGTCCCTGTGTCACCAGTTTGTCTCTACCCCAGAGGCTGCTCAGCACTGGGCTCCCATCTCTCAGCCCTTCCCTCTTGTCCTGCCAGCACCCTGCCCCCCTCTGCCCACCCTGGCACCCTGAGGCACCCCGAGGCACCCCTGGAACCCAGAGGCACCCTGCAGCCTGCTGAGGACCCTGTGCAACCCCACACCCCAGCAACGTGGCCATGGCACACACTGCCTCCCGCACCGGAGCATCCTCCGCACGGGCAGGGCAGGCAGTGAGCTCCAAACCCTTTCCCTGTCCCCCTCATTTAGTGAGCTGATCCCAGGCACAGAGCTCAGCATCCTCCCGGCATTGCCTAAATCCTGATGTAGGGATAGCAGGGGCCGTGCTCTGGCAGCTCTTTGGAGCTCTTTCTTTGGCTGTGACTCGTAACAAGCGCCCCAGCATCCATCCGCAGCCCCGCGGGGGTCAGGCAGCACCTCCTCATTCCCGGCTCCGCATCCCGGCTCAATCAAGCAGCCGAGGCCAGCCCCAGCCCCAGCTCCTCGGGGCCCCGTGCTGCTGCTGGCTCGAGGACGGGACCCTGCTGAGCTACTGAAGTGCTAAAAACGAGCCTGGAGGCCCTTGCGTGAGCTTTTGTGTCGTGCTTGGCATGGGGAGAGCTCCGCTGTGGCGTGGACGGGGGAGCAGCGCCAGGACAAACATGCTCCACGTGCAGGGGAAAGGTGGGAGCACGGGGGAGCGTGTCCTGGCCCTCGCCACGCTCACACGGACCCACACACGTGCACGGACCCGGCTGTGGGTTTCCTCCTGGGGATGTCTCCGGTGGGTGATGTCAGTGGGAAAAGCCCTCGTCCCCCAGCCCTTCTCTCCGTGTGTGCCTGAGCGCATCGTCCCCACTGCGGTCAGCATCCTCATCCTCCTCCTCCTCGCAGCTGAGGTCTCTGCTCACCCCACACCTTCCCAGCACACACCGAGCACACCCACCCCACACCAGCTGCCCATGGAGCGCAGCATCCCCTTGTACACGTGATGCTGGTTCTCTCAATGCAGGGGACCTGCCGGCCCTGCAGCAGAGAGGAGCATCACCCCATGTGCATCACCCCATGTCTATCACTCCATGTCCATCACCCCATGTCTATCACTCCATGTCCATCATTCCATGTCCATCACTCCATGTCCATTGTTCCATGTCCATCATTCCATGTCCATCACTCCATGTCCATCGCTCCATGTCTATCACTCCATGTCCATAGTTCCATGTCCATCACTCCATGTCCATAGTTCCATGTCCATCACTCCATGTCCATTGCTCCATGTCCATCTCTCCATATCCATGCAAAACAGCCCAAGCAGGGGATTTCTCTCCAGTTTCCTGGAGGTTTCATCCTCTCTCAGCTTGCGAAGGTGGGACATGAGCTGGGAACAGACCCACGCAAGGGCTTGAACCTGCTGGTGATGGGCACCAGTGAAGCCACCAACTCATCCAGGTCTGGTACAAACCTTTTATTCCCCCTCTGCCCGCGCTGCCCAGCCTGGGGCTGGGTTTGCCCTTGGGAAGCTCATGGCCCCATGTGGCTGCACCCCAGGGATAGGGAGAGCCGCTGTGGCCGAGACAACGCCACAGACTCCATGAGCTTTACACTGAGCCAAGTGACAACAAAAAGTGTACCCCAAAACAGACACGAGACCCCCCTCACCCCCCAGCCCCACTCCCCAAACCCAGATATGTTGCACGAGTGTGATACAGAGCAGCACAACAGTGGTAGGATGGAGACAAGAGCCCCCTGCCCCACCACGCCGCAGCCCCCTGAGACCGCGGGGAGCAGCCAGAACATGGAAAGAGCCTAAAAACCCAGGGAGGGGATCACAATAAGTTAATCTGTACAGATGTGTTAGGTGATGTGGGGATGTCAGGGACCGCCACCGCCGGGCACAGGGTGCCAGGGGCCAGTGAACCACATGCCGGTGCAGATCAAGCCATGAAGCGATGCACAAAGTCAAGTGATGGAGAATGGTGGGGAGATGGGGAAGTGCCCTGGCTCGCACTTGGCTGGGGGACCCCAGGGATGGGCCCATGCCTCCAGGGCTGCGAGCCCGGGGGCCCGGAGGCCGGCTGCTGCTAGGTCCTGCCATCAGCTACAGCCCCGCACCAAGCAGGGATTGGGAGCCCAGGCAGGGCCATTGCAGCAGCCCCCACCTCCTGCCCAAGCAGCACAAGGCAGGGAAACGCCGCCTCAGCCCCTGCTTGGTCCCACCGTCAACCCATGGGCACTGGGACCGGGAGCCCCAAAGCCATCCCGGAGCGGGGAGGGGAAGGAGCCATCGCAGGGCCCCTCCGCAGCGCCGGGAAGGGGCCGGCTGGGTCCTCGCGTGGGCACGGAGGCAGCGGGATCCGCTCCTCCCGCCGGCTGCCAACGCCAAATCCATTCGCCACGTTTCGGCTCCCCGAGGCAATCGGCTCCGGCCGGCGGAAGGGAGTTCCCAGGGCTCGGAGACGGCGCCTCGGAGGCTCAGCCCAAGGTGGGAGGCCGGGGATGTGCTGAGCCAAAGCCCAGAGCGCTGCAGACGCTCTCCATCCCCCACCGCAGCCGTTCCCTCCTGCCCAGCGCTGGACCCGTGCCCGGAGGGCTGCGGGGCCCGGGGGGCTCCGGTCGGGAGGGATCGGACCTCCCCACCACGAGAACGGGCTCCCCCGGGCTCCCCACTCTGGCGGCTCCGCTCTTGGCTCCCGATGCTGGAAACCAGGATCCCAGCAAAGAGCGCATCTACGGAGGAGGCAAAGCCACTGCCCGGCTCCCAGAGGCCATCCCTGGGGATGAGGGTGGGACCGAGCCAGGTTCTCCCCATGCCAGAGCCAGAGATGCTCCTCCAGGAGCTGGGGCATGGGGCAGCAGAGCAGGACTTGGGATGATGCCATGGGGGTGGTGACAGAGGTGACGGGAAGGGGTGGGAGCGCTACAGAATGGTCTTGTCCAGGTCGACTTTGAGGGGCAGCGGCCCCGCATCCTCGCCACCGTGTTCGGGGCAGAGGGTGACGGCGATGACGGGTGGCAGGGGGAAGGCGCTGGGGCCATCCAGCTCCTCCAGGTACTCCTTGTCCCCATTGATGCTCAGAGGCTGGAAGAGAGGAAGAGGGGATTGTGCAGGCCTGGAGCAGCCCAGGAACACCATTGAGCTGGTTGGAGAAGTACTGTACAGCATGGACATGCCAGTGAGCCCAACACAATGGCTGGGGACCACACACTCTGTATGGCCACATCTCAGCCTCACAAGGCTCACCCAGCCATGATGGGGAGACCTGGGGTGTTGGGGACCCCCGTAGGGTCCCCCCCAGCTGCACTGAGCACCCCTCACCCCATATACCTGTGTCTTGATGTGCTGCTCGGGGGCAGTCACCAGACTGGCACAGCTCAGCCACAGCATCACCATGATGGAGAGGAAGAGGCAGGCGGCCAGGATCCAGCGAGGAAGGCCAGAGCGCCTGTAGCACCCCACCACCCCCCGCCAAAGAGAAGAGACCAGTTTATGGCAGGGCATGGGGTGGGAATTGGGGCGGGGGGGCCGAGTGCAGCACTTCCCCGCACAGCCCCGCTGCACTTACTTAGACATGCAGCCCAGGAAGTCGTGCTCCGGTGGTGGCGGGTCCGGGTGCTGCCCCTTGGCTTTGCCCCTTGGCTCCTTCACAGGGGGCTTCTCCCCCTTCCCCCGGGGGCCTGGTGGGGCAGAGGCGATGCTGAGCCTGGCACCCACTGTGGGCACCCTGCCCTGCTCCCCATGGTGTGATGTAGGGGTGTCAGTGGTCCCCTCTCCCCCCGGGAACCCTCTGCCCACAGAGGATCCCAGCAGCTTCTTGGGGTGGGTCCCATGTCCAGGCTCACCCCCCTGCATGGGCACAGGAATGTAACCAGACCTGGGAAGGGGGTAATTTGTTTAGCTCTGGAGAAATGGGATGAGAGACAGAAGGGATTGGAGGCTCCCGACCCCCAAACCAGCTTCAAAATCCCCCCAAACCTGTGTGGGGCTGGGGGACATGAGGACCAGCTCCCGGTCCTGGCTGCGCTGGCTGGGTCTCCGGCACCGCAAGTACTGGATACTCCATCTCGGGCTGGGACTGGTGGGTGAGCAGGGAAAGAAGGGAGAAAGCCGTGAGCAAGGGGGTCCTCACCCCTCTCACAGCCAGCAGAGAGGGGACGCGGGGGCACCCCCACCTGAAACACCACGACTTTGCCATCGTCAGCCTGCAGGTAGAAGGTCCAAGTGGAGGAGATGAAGCTCTGTGCAGAGCTGACGATGTCGTTGCAGAAGGTGGAGACCAAATCGAACATGGAGAACGACGGCACCTTCAGCCCCAGGCTCTGCAGAGGAGCAGGGGCATTGTGTCACCACCATCCCCTCGTCACCCACCACGGTGCCAACATCCCACCCCAACGATGCGGCCTGAGCTGGAGCTCAGCATAGGGGGTGTGGGATGTGCAGGACCTGCGCCCCAGCCCCAGAATGGGCACCAGCCCCGGGGCTGCGGTCCTCACGGCCACCCCGCAGCGCTACGCAAGGACCAGCTCTTTAAACAATAGGCAGGAGCAGCCGAGCGGCCGCGGGCGTTCCTCTCCTGGCAGCCTCGCGGTGCCCCGGATTCTTGGCCGTCGCGGCAGTTTGTTATTTTTAAAGCATCCCTGCTGGAATCCGCTTGGCTGCTCCCTGCCACTGGCTCCGAACATTTTCCGACAGCCCCTTGCACGGTCAAAGCAGCAAACAGGAAATAAATAGGTCAGATTCTGTATCTAATTATTATGCTTAAATCTGCTTTGCTGCTTGGATGGGAACCGGAGGAAAAATGCTTTGGGGTGGGTGAAGGGGTGGCCAGGCCTCTCCATCAGCTGGCGGCCCCTCCATGCTCTTCCCAGCCTTGGAGAGGGGCTGGGAAATGGGGTCAGATACTGGGACGGTCTTGAAACCAGGCTGCAAAGTGGTTTTGAGAAGGAGCTGAAGCTTTCTACTGCACGAATTTATCCTCATCCGCACATGGACAAAGCCAAAGCCTCCTCCTTGGGCAAGGGTCTGATTCCATCACTTGGCCAAAAGCTGAACTGGTGAAATGTAGGAGGGAAAAGTGTTGCCAACTGCTGCGAAGGGTAACAGCAAACAGGAATCTGCCAGAGTCACAGGTTAGAACCTCTCCCCCTGGGAATTCAGATGTTTGGATGGGTGGGTGGATGGATGGATGGATGATGGAGGGATGGATGGATGGATGATTGGATGGATGGATGGAGGGATGGATGGATGATGGAGGGATGGATGGATGGATGGATGGATGGATGGATGGATGGATGATGGACGGATGGATGGATGGATGGATGGATGGATGGAAGGATTTTGGATGGGTTCCATATATGGACTGTTACATCCAGCCCCTGCCACCTCCTGCCCTCAGACCCTTTGGGGAAGAAGTCAGCTGCAAGGACAGGGCTTTGTGGCACCAGGGACAGGCTGGGTGGCTTAAGGGGGTGAGCGGGGGCTCCCCATTCTCCTCGGCCCTCACCTTCTCCTTCCTGCTCTCCACCTCGGGCAGCTGCTTGCGGCACCCGGTCACGCAGCCAAACTGCTCCTCTGCGCTGCTGTAGGCCTCAGCGCAGGCTGCGAGGCAGGAGGGAGGGTCAGGATGAGCCCAGCACCCCCGGCACTCCCCAGCCCGTCCCAGTTCACACTCTGGCTGTAAATGTGCACCCAGCTTAGTTTGCAGCAGGGTCTGGATGCAGCCCTGGTGCCCAGCGTGGGGCAGGATGCTCAGGAGGGTGGGAAGCACAATGTGGGGGACCCCCCAGCAGGGTATTGGGGTGCAGAGCCCGCGTGGGCACCAGCTCCTCACCTGCCTCACACTCGGCTCTGGTTGTGTTCAGCTCAGCGCTTGCATCCACGAAGTGACAGATGGAGAACAGCCGGCAGCCCCGGTAACAGGCGTTGAGAACAGCATCCTGCAGCGAGGAGGAGGAGGACAGCGTGGAGCTGGCACCAGGCTCAGCCCCATGGCTGCGCCGGACCCCCGCCACGGCCCCCACGCACCCAGTTTGGGGGCACAAGGCAGTGCCACCCTCCCGCAGGACCACAGCGGGTGCTGGCACCCCAAACCTGAAGTGATGGCACCCCTGGAGGGGGGGCAAAGCTGCCTTCGCCCCACAATTTGCACCCAGTGGTGAGATTTGCATCCCCATTAAGGATGTGGCAGCTCCCCCCTTCTCTGTCATGGTGCTTGGCACTGGTTGGGTCCCAGCATGGACTGGGAGTGGGGGGGGAGCTGCATTGAGGTGGTGCATGAACTGTGGGTGCTGGGAACACAGTGTGGGGGATACATAGGGGGATCACTGCACCTCCACGGGTGCAGGTTTGGGGCGTCCCTGCTGTGGGGAGCGTGGGCAAGGATGGCACTGGCACAGGAGGCAGTTCCAGCCCAGATGGGGGAAAACAACTCAACCCCCCCTCCCCGGGAGTGGGGCCCCGGTGGGCTCCTGCCAAGGCAGTGGCCTAGATCCAGCCCGGGGCCCGGGGATGGTCCTGAGTGCCACCGCATGGCCCAAAGCGTGGCACAGCCACAGCAGCTCTGATCCGGGGCTTTCTGGGATGCTCCATGTCCAGCACAGAGCTCGGCTCCATCCCAATCTCCACTGCCTCTGCTCGGAGCATACACACCCCACTGCCACCTCCGTGCCACCCACTCGCCCGCCTGTCCCCACGGGGTGACACCCCCTACCCAAGGCAGCCACTGAGGGCACCCGGACCCAGCACTGCTGAGACCCAGGAGCACCCCAAAGCTGAGGTGGGTGAAGCCACTGCGGGCCCCCCCCCCGCTGTGCTGAAAACGGGGACTCCCGTGGCGCTCCCGGTGCCCCCATGGCGCTGCCCGAGGGGGTGGCCCGGTGTGGGGCCATGTGACGGTGGCGATGCCGGTACAGGGTGGGTGCCCCTCGTGCTCCTGCTCCCCCCATGTGCCCCCCGGTGCTCCCGGTCCATCCCCCCCTTCCTGGTGCCCCTGCTGCTGCCATCCCTCTGATGCCTCTGGTACCTCCGCGCCCCCCCGCTGCTCCGGGTACTCCCGATGCTACTGATGCTTCCGGTGCCTCCCATGCTCCCGGTGCCCCCCCGGGGCCCC
>JAOEHX010023316.1:0-14110 GCA_025448015.1 Bolborhynchus lineola | reverse complement strand
TGCATTCTTTCGATTCTCCATGTAGCAAACTGCGTGGCTGATTTACGGCCTAAACCACGACACCTGGTTTTGTTTTTTTTTCACTTTTTCAGAACTTTACTCTCTTCTTTTAAATACCCTATGACAATATAACCTCTACCATGTTATTTTGCTTAAAGTACTACCTTCTACCTTTCATGCAATTTGGTATTGACTTTTTATTTTAAACACAATTCATCATTATTAAGAACTGTCTCTACCATTTCTCAGCAGAGACTATTTTCTGTTTCCTACAGACAGATTAATTGCTATGGAAAACGGTTACAAGCTTAGTGTTGAGAAGTTTTTTTCTTATAGGTCATACTTCATTTGAAATTGAAAACAGTTTGAAAAGACGCATACACTTATACTTCATTCATCCACCACTATTGACTGAGCATAGATTTACCTAATTTTGCATCATGTCAATATCCTTCCTGATTAAAAAAATAAACATAATTAACTCAGTTTGTAGCAACACAAAAGCAAGCTCTTTTTCATTTAGCAGATTTGATTCTAATTCTTATGCAAGGACCACACTAAAGGAAGCATAAGATGAATGAAATTCTGGGGAAAAAAATGAAAAAGCAAAGCACACAAATAATGCACATCATAAGTGCATTATGAACTGACATAAAGAACACTTTCTACATGCAGATTAAAACATAAAAGCAGTTATACTGGATCAAACCAAAATCCAACATGCCTTCTCCAGCAGCAGCCAAAAGTGAATGCCTAATGAAGAGTACAAAAAGAAAGGATGCCTCCAAGCACTTGTAACTCAGCAATTAAAAGCCAGACACCATTTCTGTGCAATTCTCAAGGAATCTGTTTTTCATTAACATTGTACAATCTCTCTTTGAACCTACTTAAGCTCTCATCATCCATTAACTTCCTGGAGCAACCATTCTGTGAAGAATCACCTTTTTTTCCACTTGCTTTCAATCATTAAGGTCCTTTCCAACTTAAATATTCTATATTCTGCCTCTTACTCATTTAAATTTTACCTCCCATCTTTTGTGCCTCTAAAAACCACTGCAAATGATGGGCCTCAAAGGACTATTAATGTTAAAGATACATTTTGTTAAGTAATAATACACAATAAAAACATAAATTACATCAGTTATGACTGGCACTGACAATGGTAGAGGTGACATCCTCATAACCAATGCACTCACATCAACAGTAGTGTAACACTTTCAGATAAGAGAAACACAAACTGTACTTAGAGATAAGCCATGAACACATGGAAATTTTTTTTAAACGCTGAAATCTCCACAATTTTCTGTCTCCTTACATTCATTAAATACTCGTTTTCATCAACTATGCTAAATCAGAAACACTATGGTACAGTAGCCAACTTTTACACAGCTTCACTGGGGCTCAAAGTGCAACTTCACTTTTATCAAAATGCCCATGACATATTGGACATAAGCATCTGAAGATAACCACCACGTATTCCTATCTATGAAAATATTTAATTCCAGGCTGGGCCCGTCATACAGCCCAGGTGCCTCTTTTGCATATTCACCCTTTTTATTTCAGTATACTCTGAAGGTTGCCTCCTGCCCAAGTATAAAGGCAAAACAAGCACAATCTAAATACTAATTCACCCTTGTGACAACACACAACTCAAGTGTGTAGGTACAGTAGCCATTAAGGCCCCAAATTTCACTTAACAGATTATATAATCATAATCATATTAAAATTCATAGGGCTACATGCTTAAGGTAACCTGCAGTGAACAACAAGGAGGCCTACCCAAGCTGAGCCATGCAGGCAGTGTACAAACATAAAACATGCTGCTGTATCTGTAAAGGAATCATAGAATTGTAAAATGGTTTGGGTTGGAAGGGGCCTTAAAGGTTCCAACCCCTCTGCCACAGTCAGGGACACATTCCACTGGACTATTTGAATCAGCAAACCACGGAAAGTCCAAAACAGCAGGACTGGCAACAGTCCTGGTTCTCACAGACTGAAGGCTGTTAAAACTTCAGGTTTTGCCTAGAAGTCTCTTCTCCATCTTGAGGACAGAGTTCATAAATGAAGATATGAGCCCTGTTTCCTTGTAGCTATACAAAAGTTGGTATAGAAGATTACATTTCTTGAATACCATACTTTAAAAAGAACAATATTGGAAGCACGAGCTTCTTCAGATACATCAGTTATGCAACAGCCAGCACAGTCAACATGACACATACAAGGTTTATTTTTAATGGAAGATATATCATTACTTACAAAATACTACCAGTAAAAAAATCCATATGGAAGTTGCTAAAGAACAATGGAGAAGGTTTTGCTTACCACCAAAAAGTACAATTCAATCTGAAAAGTAACTCACCTGAAATCACACCTTGTGATTTTCTTAAGTACATTTTGTGTTCTCTGTAATTCAGCTGCCACCTGTACTATACCATTGGGTAGCACAGAGAAAAGAAGAGTATTTTCCCCTTACCTCTCTGCCAGAATTTGCTGGAATCTGCCCTTGAGTTTCTCTCAATTTGCGAGCGTTCTGAAGTTCTGCTTGAAGTTCTGAAGCTAACTCCTTCAAAGAAGTGGTAGCACTCCATTAGTTTAACCATTTAAAACTTACAGAAACCTCGTATCTGAATTAACAACTCATTTCATTTCTTCGTGTTTTGGTTATTCTTTTTTGAACTGTAATGACACAAAATACTGCAGAAAGCATCTCAATATATTTCACACAATTCTTTACTGGAGATAACATAAATCTCTTTACTGGAGATATCTCCAGATAACTGGAGATAGCATTTAAAGTACAGAAACATACACTGCCATAAAAATACCCACCAAAATTGTGCTTCAATGTTATTCAGTTATACTAACAAATGCTTTGTATAGCTAAGCTTAGGTGTATAGGAAGCAAAACAAAGAAGCCTGAACATATCAAGTCGATAACCTTCCCAGGTTATGCTACATATTCCTTTGTAATGAGTCTAAGGAAATATCCCTCAGACATTTTTTCTATGCAGTTTCATATCTCTTGACCCCACATGCCCAACTTTGGCACTTAAAACCTTACTTTGGGCACTAAACTGGACAAGAGGTAGAAAACAAGAACTGTTTATAGTCTTGTGTAAATTGTTTTTCATCCATCTGTTTATCAAGTAAATAAAATCATTTTAGAATACCTTGGTTTCCTAAGAATTGCTAAATCACAGCTTACTAGCCTATATGAAATACTTTGACCACTTCGCCAGTTTCACTGATTGGACTCCAACAATCAAGCCAGTACTTGCTGCCCCAAAATTAAATCATTTGATCAAGCAGCAAGTCAGTAACAAAAATAGATTCTGAGTTCATTTGTCCCACATGGTCAACCGTAAGCTCTGACCACCAGGACATGCTGTTACATCACCATCTGTTCTGGTATGTGCGGATGAACTTGTTTAAACAAGACGCATTTTCAACTTGGTCAAAGAAAGGCAATGAAAAAATATTTAAAGAGCAACAAGGCAAAGATTAGTTAATTTATTATGTATGCTGATTGGTGCTTGTGAGGTTTTGTTTGGGTTTTTGTTTGCTTTTATTTTTTCTTACACAGGCTAATCCAGAGTGCATATGTTGAAAAACTGCATATATAAAATTAACAGTATTATTAACTGTTGTTCTCATTGCAGAGCTGGATGCAATGGCCTTTGTGGTTCCTTTCAGTTTCTGCATTTCCATATCATAATTACTAACTTTACTTATACAGCAGATCTACGGACCACAAACATCTACTGTGACAAAGTTGATGAAACAACAAAAGCTCCAGACACTGTCTATGTTGTGACACAGACACAGTAGTTTCCACCTGCTACCTACTTAATCCATTAAATACTATAATAAAGACACAGAACAACTGGGTTTGGCTATGCTGCCTAGCCCACAAAACCTGAGGACCCGAACCTCTATTCTAGCCCAAGAGTCATTACATTTAAAACACAAGTTACAATAAAAGCAGTATCTTCTAGTCCTAACTGATAATTTTTTCAGGACTTTATTTGCTTGAATACTTTTCTTTTTCTTTAAACAACTAAATCACTATGAGCTTTCAAGAAAAATGGCATTAAATCATGACAATTTTGCATACGCATTACCATGTCTCCCATGAGTTCTGCTTTCACAATCCTTGCTCCCAGTTTGTTCATCTCCTCTTCAGTAAGGATCCGAGGTGGCTCTTCATTTGGTCTGTTTCTGTAAAATACCAGCAGCACTAAACCCATAAAAACCAGTCATATTTACCTGTGCAATCAAATATTATATGCCTACTGTACTGGTATACATGCCCCATTCCTGCAAGTCCAGGTTGGACAGGGCTTTGAGCAACCTGGTCTAGTGAAGGCGTCCCTGCCTATGGCTCAAAGCCTTGTCCAAACTAGCCTTGAACACTTCCAGATATCAACCTTCCTACACACTTCAACCAACAATATTTACTTATCCAGATTTCCCAAGCAACTAAATAACACCATCCTAACTCTAAAACACTTTTGCACATGCCTACCTATTGTTGGAAAGATCTGAAGGAAAACATTCACAGTAATAACCCCACAGCTCACATCACTGGAAGAACCAGCAAGCTGGTAATACTGGAAAACGTGGCCTTGAGTAGACAAAACCTCAGATCCCTACCACTTACTTTCCTGACAACCCCTCCTTACTACTCTTGGTTTTATTTTCTGCCACTTACTAGTTTGCATTTCCCTTCCCACTCCTATTCGTCTTCCCTCTTTTCGACAGAAATGTGCTTTTGTAGCCAATACCTTCTACTATTTTTCACATGCTACTACCTTAGCATATGAGTTCATATCACAGGTGGCAAACCTATCCCTGATGTATTAATTCAGGTTATTATAGTCAGTATTTTCTAACATTTCAAGTTTGATTTTATAAATTCAACAACAGTTGAGGTATCAGTTTGCAGGCTTTTTACCTAAGAGATTAATTTACTGCAGTGTGAACTGAAAGAAGCAAAAAATAACCAATCATTAGCAATTCTCAGATATGCTGAAACAAGTCAAGTAGGGGTCCATCACTTCTACAGTGGTACAGCCTCAGCTGGAAGGCTAACCTCTTCCTAACTAAAAAGATCTCATTTAATCAGATCTAATACTGTCAGAAAGAAGACAGAGTTTCTGGTACACTTTGCCATGAAAAATACAACAAAGACAAGTAAAGATGTTTGTCAAATACCTGGAACCCGATGCTTCACTGTCAAATAATGTTTGTTTCTTTCCGGAGATACTGCTTGGGTACTCCTGATGCAACTTCTCTTTTACATTACTTGGAGTTCTTTCCCTATTATTGTCATGAACTTGTTCCTTAGTACCTGATGATTTTTGATCAGACATTAATTCCTCATTGTTATCTTCTCTGTGTGTTTTATTCCACAGTGCAGTATCCTCACTAGGTTTTTGGAAACGGCTACTCAAAGAGCTACGAGCTGTCAGTTTGGAAGAGGACTGCTGTGACTCGTGGACTCTAGATGAAGATGATAAATCATCTTCAGAGGGCTTCAGAAATCTGTGTTTCATGTTGCTTAGAGATGAACTCTTTTCCCGACTTCGTTTCTCATGGGAATATTGTTCTGCTTTGGAGCTTCTCAATACTGAGTCTGTGCTATTGTTTCCACGTTCTTGGTCTTCTCCTGGCGTATCTCTTTTGTGATCTTTGTCTTCTTGCGCCCATCCCTTGTCATACTTCTTCCTAGTATAGCCCTCAAATGTGTCCCTGTTCCTACCATCTTCATCTCGTGTCTCCTTTTTCATATACCATTCTTTCCTCTCTTTCTCCCTTTCTGAACAGTAAGGTTTCTTCCATCTTCCACTTCCATAATAATTTTCCTTTCTAGATGCAATTTTTTCAGCTTCATCTAATCGTGACTGAAATATCTCCATTGACTGCAAGAAGAATAAAAGAACAGTAACACTGCTTTTCAGAATGTGGGGTGTTGTGAAGCTTCCTACGAAGTATTACAAGCAAGACACCATTCTGTGAATATGAGTCACAGTCCAATGGGCAAGACATGGAGTGGAAAGAAAGACCGGCACAAAAAACAGAATTTAGAGCCTCATGTCTAAGATACTCTGCTGGGAAGTCATTCTGATTGGACTATTTCTAACTGTCATCCCATGGCTCTAACATAAAGTGCTAACCCACTCCTGAGAACAGGGACCAGGGCCTCAGAATGTCTCCTCCTGGCAGGCTGGAAACTCGGGGCTTGAGCAAGGGAGAAAGACTTCCTCTTTCTTACTCATGAACTTTGCACTTATGCTCACCAGATGCTCAGCTTCTATAAAAGCAATGGATATTCCCACTAAACCACTTTACAATCTAGTTTAACTGTTAAGAACACAGGAGAGTGAGTGCAAAATCTTTAGGTTCAATCTTTGAACAATTGTCTCTGGCTTTCTGGATAAATATTCTACCCATTAGGCAATTATGCAAAATACAGACTGTTCCTCTTCTCTCTCTTGAGCTGAAAATCCACCAATTAATTTTTTCCCCTCAAAACATTACAAACTGAAGCAAGTCAGATAGGGATCGCTTTTGGTCACTGTCTTGCACTTCAGCAGCCAGAGTAGTTCATGCTGTTTGAACTCTAGCTTCTTGAGAAAGATTCTTAAAATTAAAATTCTTTACAGGCATTGGTATTGAATAATTTCTACCAGCACTGACTATGTCAGGTTCATCACTCAGGAGTGACTACAATTCAGTTTGAAGACAATAGTATGGAGTCATAGTGTCTTACCCAGGATTTCCACAACCAACCTAGCCTTATTGAAAAGCCCATAGAAAACTCAAATCTAACACTATAGCCAAAATTCAACACCTTACACCTTCAATCAATGCTTTAAAAAACAATAAAATAATATGTAGGAGGGGTAAGTTTGAAGATTTAATATTGTTATTGCAGACTCCTTTATTAAAAATGAATTTTGAAGACTTTTAAGCCCTTCAGAAGCAAGCAGCTTTTTCTGTATATCTGGACTGAGCAGAACACAACTGGTCAGAAGATTCATATTCAGTAAAATTTGACACAGCTCTCCAAATTACCCTGGCATTATTGTCATCCTCAATGTGCGTTATTACTTGGTAGGTGCACAAGAACAAAATATGTTTTCTAGCATATATAATAATTTTGGAAGCATGCAGGTACTTTGTAATTGGGATCATCTGAACCTCCTAATGTAGAAGATATGATTTTAAATTTGATGTAGGATCCCATACATTAAAAAATATTTAACAAAAAACATAAAAAAGGATGAGTACCTTTAAACTCTTCATCACTTGAGAGAAGCTTCAGAGGCACTTTTTTCCTTCTCCTTTCTGTATGTCTTATACTACATGTTACATGTTTGTGCCTTTAGATGAAAGTAACTTTTCCAAGCATTTATTAGTATGAAAAAGACTCAGCTGAAGATTCTTACCCCGTATCTCTCAGCTACAATTTCCTCAACATTTCGTTTCTCTCTCTCAGCCTGCTCCTTCATCCTTTGGTATGATTTTCGTAACCAACTTAATCCAGCGTCTTCTACCACTGTAACTAAAGTAGAAAACAATGAGAGGTTGTAGTTTTATATCTCCATAGTTACTCCTATTTAACCTTTCTCTGTACAAAACATTAAGCCTTAACTTAATGTAAAAATTGAAGGGGTGCAAAAGAAAAATAGAAAGACTATAGTAATACAATTACATGGTTTTATAAGTTAATGCTGGATTTACTTCAGCAACACACTGATTTAATTTAAGCTTCTCCATTTTATCACAGAATACAACAAACAGTTTCCAAGATAGGAGTGGCATATGAGAAGTTCTGGGGGCTTTTTTTACTAAATTAAAGAACCTTCTTACTGTTTCCACTTCCTCTATCCGTTCTTTGGCATACCTCTTACTTACAAACATGTGCATTCCTCTTCTCAAAAAATCTGAGTAACTCATTGCTTTCCATTTGAGAAGCTAGCAGAGGTCTTAACATTCAGAACACATACTCACTGATACCTGTCACCTCTTACAGAACACTGACCTCTGTGACTCCTGTGAAGTGGGCATGAGGCTAACAGTTTGCACGAAAGCCTATCAACAAGAAAAGGATCCCAAAGCGAGAAAATCCAGGGACCCCACTGTTCCCCGTTGACAGAATACAAGCACCCTTCTTACACATACTAAACACTTCATGACATTATAGAAAATGTTTTTCTAACTGCTCTTGCTGGTAATAGGCAGAATAGCCCTAGGGCAAGGAAAAAAGTGAAAAGGTTACAGAAATTACATTTTTCACAAACTGAATCTGTAATCTACTTCATTTTAATGTGACTCAGACTTCTGTGGATGAGTATTTTAAAATTATAATTTGTGTAACGGAACGAAAGGAACCAAATGAGATGACAACAATTTATCTTGTCTTGGTTAAATCATACTTTCCTTTAATTAGTTCAAAATGGAGAATTTCTGTAAAGATGTTGAAGGTCAAACCACTCAAGATTAAAATGCAGTGAAAAGTAATTCTGCAAAATAACATACTATGATATTAACCCAACATTCACTATGGAATTTTCACACAGATTTTACTACACATTATTATAATTCCTTTACATAAAGATTAGTAGTAACTTGTTAGTAACACAGAGATTTGAGACAGAAATTTAATATTCATACTAAAAGTTGCTGTTTACCTTTCTTAACTGAAGTTGCCTCAACCTGTGCTGGTGGCAAACCTGTACCACCATCTTTCCAATAGGGATTGAGTTCTCTCTCAGACAGCATGGCCTAAACAGAAATAATTATAATGTGCATATAGCATTTGGTTTGTACTTTTAGAATATTTGATAAATATTTGTAAGAGACAGTGTGGGAACAGTACAGCTTACTCTTATCTTCTGCTATCTGAAGTCAGTAGAAATAAACCTAACTCTCCAACCTGACTCAAAGTTCTCAAACATGTGCTTAGTTGGCACCCTTAATACACAGAAGTAGTTTTACGGTTTGACTGCATTGCCAGTGTAGCACTTGTACCTGAAGCACCACTGTTATGAGGGCTCTTAGTTTTACCTCAGTTCCTGCTTTTCACCCTCAAACAGGTTTGCTTATTGTGATTCTGTCAAGTGATTTCTCTGGAACCAGGCAAGTCCACTGAAGAAAAGGCAGTGGATTATGATTAGGCATTTCAGCACTAAATTCTGAATTTGTCTATGTTCAATTCCTCACCACCACTGGCATGCTGTAGGCATTTGTTCTCCACATTGTTCTAGGTATTTAAAAAAAAAAACAAAGACAGACATTCTGGTGAAGAAAGCACTAAAGTGTAAACCTGCATGGAGAACAAGTAGTTGGGTGGGAGAATCCATACAAATCATATTCTTCCAGGATGAAGAATACACATAAATTGTCATCAACCATGTAATACATGCTGAAATTTTTGTGACTTAAGATCTCCATATTGCTTCATCTTCAACAATTCAGAAAAAGTGCTCAGCAAAAGCTTATGTGGGAAAAAACCCCAAATAGACTAATCCATTCTCAAAAGACAACAGTGACGCACACTATATGAGAACAGCGCACCAAGTCAATCTGGTTCCTAGCCACAACACAACTAACCTGAAAACCTAAGAATAACAAACAGCCTACTATAAGATGTGAGAAAAAGTAACTATTAGGTAGCGATCAGCAAGTATGTTTTCCTATCAGACTGCATTGCATTTAAGGAGTTGAATGAGCAAATGAAGCAGCCAGCAACTGTATGCAAACAGAACTAATTTAGTGACAGCCACCACTTTCCCATCCAGACCCTGATCTCCCCATGAGTTCATGCACAACTGCAGCATGAAAGGTACAGGGACTGCTCTGAATTCTTTATCCGGAAAAAAACCAAGCTGCAGCACGCTACACTTTAACACAGTAACTTAGGTAAGCTTTAGGACACAAAAGAATGGTGCTCCATCCACATACAACATGGAGATAAGGCCAGACCAACAGTCTGCCACTGTTATTAAGTAAAAACATCCTAAAAGCCCTTCAAATATTACAGAACTTAGTACTAACAAAATCATCTTTCTCCTGACCCAGAAGACAGTTTAAAGTCTTTTCTCCACAAGATAAGCCTGCTATATGAACTCCTCCCATCCCAAACAGAACAAATAACTGACCAATTCCATTAAAAATCACTATCATACAATGCATGAGGCATTTGTTCAAAAACTATACAATGACTTACATATTTGAACCAATTCATTAGTTCATTCATCACACGAAATTTAGTAAGACAAAGTTGCCCTATTAATTCCTCCTACCTGCTCAAGCTCTTGAGTTTTCTGCCGTTCCAAGATCTTTTCTTTGTGCCGTTCACCTCTGACAGCTGCTGATGAAGTGGTTTTCAACAACATGAAGTCTAAATTCATCCATTCTTCTCTCTTTAAAATAAACACAAAGAATCAGTGTTCACACTTCTAACAAAAAAATGGCTTTGGTACAAATCAAACCAGTGCAACTACTGACAAACGTTACTTAAAGTAAACAGTATAGGTTTTACAAACATCTATTAAATACTTCAATGAAAAGCAAACATGATTTTAGGAAGCCAAATTTTCATTTTTTTTAATATTCACTTACACAAATTTCATAAATATCTTTCTGTAATTTGAAATACATCTTCACAATGAATTTAAGACACCAGTAAACAAGCAAACCACACAAAAGCTTACTGTTTGCCTAAACAGTATACATCTACATCAATTCCTTTTCATCTCGCTAATTCTGAGTTCATGACCTCTTCCATCCCACCTAGCATATAAAAAATCCACAATCAGTAGCTGAGTGCAGTTCATACCTCAAGTATCCAGGCACTAACTGCACCCTCAAATTAAA
This sequence comes from Bolborhynchus lineola, assembly GCA_025448015.1. NCBI lineage: Eukaryota > Metazoa > Chordata > Aves > Psittaciformes > Psittacidae > Bolborhynchus > Bolborhynchus lineola. Next base: position 3,226 of record JAOEHX010023316.1, on the reverse strand, counting down.
CAGTTACACATCTAAATTATGTGAACTGTACCCATAATAACAGGTACAAAACTGCATTTACAAAATCAATGATATTTTAAAAATGAGGACCACTCTCTGAAGAAAAGCAACGTATAAAAAGTCTAGATATTCCTACTACCTTTATGCACACAAAACCTGAAGCCTCAAAAGAAAGCTGTGACATACACATTATAAACAACTCCTCTACACAAATAAGTATTTGGAACAATTCAGGGGATAGCAAAGCAACCAAAATGGAAAGACTGCATGTATTTTGAAATATGTCCTTGCAGAAGACTTTGTGCCCTCAGAAGCATTTAAATCTGAGTTGTCAATCCAAACAGATGCTACTGTGTCGCACTTTGTTATTTAAAAATTGTATTAGGCAACACAGAGAGAGTTTCAGATGTGAAACACAACATTCCACTTCTCAGATGTCCTCTGAGAAGGAACTGAAAAATAATCTAGCTTCAAGTGATTCAATAGTGTTTATGCCCACATAAGTAAGCAACATGGATCAACAAAAGTGCATGTGCATGGACCTCTTGAGGTCATCTGGCCAAACATCCCTGCTCAAGCAGGGCCACCTAGAGGCAGTTGCCCAGCACCATGACCTGACAGCCTGTAAATATATCCAGGGCTGAAGATTCTACAAGCTGTCCTCGTAATCTGTGCCAGTGCAGGGTCACCCTCACAATAAAAAACTATTTCCTGATATCCACAAAGAAAACCCTGAGTTTCTGCCTATTTCCTCTGGTCCTGTCATTAGGCACCAATGAAAAGAGCTGTGACTTCTATATAGCCTCAGATCTGCAGTTGGGAGGACAGGGAGTGGGGTGTCTGTGTCTCTCTCTCTTGGTTTTAAGTAATCATTCTGGACTGGAGCATCTTGGGTGCACTTTGAGAACATATCTTCTAATTCAGTTTAATCCAACAGAAAATGGATTTATATGCACCAAGACTTCTTCATAATGTGCGCCAAAATACAAAAAGGAGGAATGACCAGGATATTCCTTTCAAAATCAAACTCTTTATCCAAAAATAGAAAAGCACAAGGCACACTTTATACAAGAAACGCTTGGATAAAATTGTTTTTGCAGTATAAATTATTGTGACACACAGAAGATTCTGTATTTCATTACTTTATACTTTTCCAAGAAGATAGATATGATTCAGAGATCCTTTTTATTTTTTTCAACAAGTTGCACAAATTCAGAATCAGAAACGGACACTTTTTTCAGGAGTGGAATTGGACACTAAATTAAAAATCATAATTTCTACACAACTGAAGTCATGATATGTGACTATATTTATGTTACTAAAATCACAGCACTTCATTTCTGAATGACTCCATTTTCCAGAATAAACACTGCTTACTGAGGACAGGATTTACCTAGGGTGATCAAAAGAAGCATTGATTCCATCGATATTGTTGCTGAAAGTTCTAGACCTCTTTTCCTTGTATCTGTTTAACCGTCACAAAAGCAAAAAAAAATGTTCAACTGTAGAATAGCCACTGAATTCTTGCAGAAAAAAACAAAATGCTAGTCAAGGTCTTTAAGTGGACCTCTTCAAGAAAACCAAGCTCAGATGCTAGAGCCTCAAAAAACATGATGAAAGGCACTGCTGCAAGGCAACTTTAAGTATACCTAAATACTAAGCAAATATTAGGTAGAGCAGTCATCCTTATTGGATGAAATGCAACATTATGAAATGCAACACTGCCTAGCTAAACAAAGACAACTGTCGACAAAACATGGTTTGTTCAACAGATTGCAAAACAGCTGTCAAGAAACCTAGGCATGTTTCACATTCAGTCATGCTGAATTTATTTCTGCAGTACTTATCAGACTGCTCACCTGCAGAGAGGGTTCACTCACAGCATTTGATTGCTTGTTGACCTTCCAAGCCTTTTCTGTGTTGCATGACTGTGACACATTTGACTCAACCCATTCAACTGAAGAATCCTAAAAATAGAGTTAAATTGAAAGAATAATAGTAACACCTTAACATATTACTATATGTTGATAAAGTGCAATACTTAACCAAGTATACTGATCATCAATATTCATCCTGATTAGCATTACTAATATAATACTGTTTATTATTTAGAATTATTGAGAGAGTTGGGCTTGTTCAGCCTGGAGAAGAGAAGGCTCCAGGGAGATCTTGAAGTAGCTTCCAATACCTAAACAGGCCTGGAGAAAGTACCTAAAGAAAGCTGGAGAGAGGCTTTTTATAAGGACAAGGGGAAATGGCTGAAAGAGGACAGATTCAGATTAGACATAAGGAATAAATTCTTCACTATGAGGGTGGTGAGACACTGGAACAGGGTGCCCCAAGAAGTTGTGGCTGCCCCATCCCTGGAAATGTTTAAGACCCGGCGGGACAGGGCTTGGTGCAACCTGGTCTAGTGGAAGGTGCCCTTGTCCATGGCAGGTGGGGTGGAACTACACAATCTCTAATGTTTCTTCCAACCAAAGCCATTCCATGATAATAAAAATAGAACACTGATATTCCCATAGGAGATCGCTCCTTCATGATCAAAGCATTCCACCATATATCACAGTAACACCAGCTTATACTGACCATTTACTAGCATAACGCTGCTAAAGTTAAAACTGCCAGAATAAAACCCAAACTAACTGTTTTTATGACATTAAAAAAAAATCCCAAATTTTAAAAGTCTAAATTCATTACAAAGTATATTTTAAATTAAAATTTTCTCTTTGAAAAAATTCTCCAGGCAATTACTCCACTCCATTAAAATGTAAAATCAGTAACAGTACAATATAAAGCACTGTACATGCTATCTCCTCCTATTTTCATATCTAACTTCCTACACTTGCAAACTGCACAGATATTTTACACTTGAAGTAAATAGGACTATATTGAACAGTTTCATTGCTATTCACATGAACCTGTCATGGGAATAGCAGACTTTGGATTGAAGGTATCAACCAGTGACAGCCTAGAACTCACTGATGTGATCTGAAGGATTTTGATTACTCCAATGGGAAATGTGGGACATCTGTGCCTTAGGTTACTCCCCACACTTCAAAAGCATACTTAACCTCTGATACCAGTCCCTAGGAAATAGATATCATACTGCATGTTCCTTCACTCAATGAGAGACTGTCTGCAAAGAGAAAATAATAAAATAAAATAAAATAAAATAAAATAAAATAAAATAAAATAAAATAAAATAAAATAAAATAAAATAAAA
>JAOEHX010023310.1:27137-41295 GCA_025448015.1 Bolborhynchus lineola | reverse complement strand
GGAAGTTTTCCCCTCTCTGCTGCCACTTCCTAAAGGAAGCACAGGAATTGATAGACATAGCATCTCCTACACAAATTGGTAGACAGAGAATCTCCAGCTGTTGCCCCCCTCCGATACACCTTTATTAGTAGAAAATTATTTGGAATCTGCTAAGCACAGGATGTTACAGAACTAGGGATCGGAGGAGAAGCAGAGCTGTGTGACGATCAATCTACATTACTATAACTTGCATTGCATAACAGTTTCTTTTGTTTCAGGATAATAGGATAAAATGAAATGAAATTAAAAGGGGTTTATGGGGTGGGGTTTTTTTCCTCCTTGGTAGGGGAAAAAAAAAAAAAAAAAAACACAAAGAAGTAAAAAACTGTATTTGTATTGTTTCTTTACAAAATAAAGCAGTGATGAAAAAAAACACGATGCAGGTGAGGGAAAACTAATATTTCTCAGACTTCCTCTGCTATGGAGTTGAAAAAAGACTGTCCCATATATGAGCCTGGGATGGGCTTTCCTGATAGGACATGTAGCTGCAAGAACAAAAAGGATAATGTTCTCATTACATGGAAAATATTGGACAGTAGAGATAAGGAAAGCTACTGATCTAGTCCAAATAATACTCTTTACCGTTATTAAAAATTTCACTATTTCAAACAAATATCACCTAATTGTGATATTTTAATAAAGTTTGTCAGAAGCTTTGGTTGATTTTGCTTTTACTATCAGAACTCTCTAATTTGCTATATTGCATTCCAGTGGAAATCATGAACCAATTTCCTGATTTGGGGTTCTCCTCAGATATCTTCAATGCAATTTTTCACTCAGAACACTTCAGAATGGAAATATCTGCAGCAAGAACAGCAGGGAAGAAGCAGCAGAGGAGGCAGAATTTTCTGCATACTTCATCAGTATTGTGATTCCCTGATCACCTACAGGAAACAGTCACAACTTTGGCAATGAAAATCTAAAGTTTAAAGCAAGATTTTGTTACAACAATGCTTCATAGTTCCAACAAGGAAACCTTGGGCAAAAATGAGCAAAGTCCAGAGCTCACATTTACTAATATCCTATAGCATATCTAGCCAATCTCTCAATCAACTGTAAATAGCTAAATCTCAGTCATTATTATTAAACACACTTCTCACAGAGATATTGAAATCCTAAATTAATATCCATGCATTTTTTTAGTAGATTAGCAGACCTTCCATGGCATGCACTTAAAATCAGCTTCACACAAAATAGAGCCACATGCAAAATCTGCCTAGCACAGAATTCTCAGCTTCTCTGAGTGGTAGCAGATGTGAAGCTCTGGCAGTAGAGCCTCCAGTCAAAGCATTAAAAGGGATCTTAATTCACATTTGCTGCAGATTTAGGTGACTGGACTACAGAAACACCTCCAGTTGACTGCTGCCTCCCATCTGGCCCTCACTACAATGTCCCCACTGACAGCAGGCACAGCTGGGTATGATACATACTCCTAAATCACCATTTACTTCTGGCACACTAATATAAACAGAAATTGGTGTGTATACAATAAGAGTGGTGACTTTGATAATTTGTGTGCAGTTATTAGTATTCAAGTAATCTCCCTGCTCCAAAAGGAGCTGGAAAGAGAAATGACTTCACCACTATTGCTAGCCTGAGCTCCCAGAGAAGATCTCCACAAGAACAAGGCAGCCTTCTTCATGAGGCAAGACAATGTCCATACACATGGATTTTTAAGAGTACAGGTAATGTTGCCATCTAGTGACTCTTGCCTTAGCAATATTAGCAGGAATTTTATTGGGCAATATCAAGTATCCATAGAAGGTATAAGGTTTTCCTTAATCAGGGAGCCCTAGTATGTAAGTCTCAGGGTTACAAATCTTTACATACCACAGCCTGTTCTAGTAAGGACTGTTCATTAAACAAAAGACTTCAAATCATTTTAAAATCTGTCTTTTCCTCTAGCTTCTAAAATAGCAGTTACAACCCTTTTTCAGTCTGCTTACCATCAAGCTGATGACCCTTGGAAACCTACAACTCCTGTCACCAGCCTGTTATCTTGCACCACTTAGTCGGCTGCAAAATAATAATGATTACAATTTTGTTAGATGGACCTTGCAAGATGCAAATGGATTGAAAGAACATAAGATGTCCAAGAGCATTCTTGGAGCTTGCAAACAGAAATACCCTGCAGCTCTGCTCCACCTCCAGCACATCAGCCAGGCCTTGGTGAAGACATGCTACAAGACATTCCCATCAGAATGACATAAAAATGTTAACCTGTCATCTAACCTGCTGCAGATACAGAGCATCAAGACTTTGCCTTTCCTGATGTGATTGTGACAGAACTGTGACCAAACCTGAAGCATTCAGCAATCAACATTTTTATCTGTAGAGCACAGAAGATGCTTCCTTCTTCCAGGCAGTTGAGCACAGAGCTCTCTGCAGAGCTGAGCTGAGGGAAGTGCTATCTCAAGACACTGAGTTTGTTTAATGTGCTTTTTCTCTATTCAGTTTTCTCTAACTAGAAGAGTGGTAGCAGCTTCCCTTCAGTGGGCCCATACTGGACAACATCAGGAAAGCATTTAGTAGGAAAGCAGGGCCACCACCAGAAACAGGAACAGGTAAAGCACTAGAATAGAAATATGAAGGGTATATGTAGAAGAGGTGGTTGGGCTTGGTTAAAAAATAAATGAGGGGAGAGCAGAAACAGAAGTGAATAAAATTAGAGAGAGCTTTAACAGAGGAAGAAAAATAATAAGACAGGGAAGAGCCTCAAAGAGAAAGAACGTGCACTCTTGGACAGCAAGCAGAAAAGTGCAGCTGTCAGCAGCCAGAAAACAAGCAAGGCAAGGGTCCAAGGGCAAAGAGCAGTTAAAATTAGTTCAGAACATAGAAACACTTTTGACGCTTATGGAATTTGTTAATGCCCTACTATTGGGAGTGAAGCCAGAGGAATTGAACAATGCTGCTTCATTCTGTGTCCCCTACACTGACAGCCAGCACTCACAGGTCTGGTTCACAGATCAGTCAATAGCACATGTACTGCAGTCTCAGCTTGTGCTAAGTATGATTTTAACATAAAGTAGTTTGGAACAGCCTCAGTGCTTCAATTTTATCTCATCCTTGCACTTGAACAACTTCAGAAATGTCAGTTGCATAACTTGGAAAATTGAGAAACCCTGACAATGCCTCCATTTCAGCTAGTCCAGTTAAAACAACTCACTGCTTTGGGAATCGGCCCAGCCTTCTGTGTCAACTAGTATTGCCATTGGCCTCCAGCTCTCCATTAGCTTTTCTCATGCATTCCAAGATTTACTCTGTTATTCTCAGTGCAGTTTGTTTCACAGTTGTGATCACACCAGTGCTTTCACTCATATGCACACAAGCCTGGAAAGGTCAGAAGTCACAGATGTTTTGCAAAAAAAAAAAAAATATAGGACCCATGACTTGTATGAGATCTATCTTACTCAGAATGAAGACAGAAGCACATACATCCTGTATATGGAATGCACCACATTTAACTCATTGAAAACATGATTCATATTTCATTTTTGCACAGGTCATTCCAGCTGTATAGTGGCTGCTATGACACTGCTGACATCCAGCCAGCAGCACATCACTACAACATACTGTTCTCCATAGATGAAACCTTGAAGGCATGACCAATGAAGAACGTACCATTTCAGCATAGGAAAGACAGAACAATGCAGAACATTCATTTAGTGCTTGTATCACACATATAGCAGGTGTGCCTAGAGCTCATTTATGGCTGCCAGCCATATTGATGTTTATATACTGCAGAGTCAAAAAATAAATTGCTACGTCAGAAGACTTACAGCTTAATTCTCCTACGAATCCTTAGATCAATTCAGTTATAGCAAGTAACAATGACATATTCTGAAAGCAGAAATGGGCTCCTGTAAAGACACGAGAGAGTTTTAAAGTGTACATTGGTAGCCCTCAAAAAAAATTACCAATTCTGAGGAAGTCTGGCTTACTCAGCTTCTGCAGAAAGGTGGTTTCCTATCCATGGGTTGTTTACACTGCCATCTAAAGAGACAAGACAGAGAGGCAGTCTAGGACAGCAACAGTCTACAGAAACAATACCACAACTATGAAAATCACAACTCTCAATAGTGCTTTGTTTTTTTTTTCTCCCTCCTGGGTGAGGATTTAGATGTAATGGGATAACTTAGATGGAAAGTGGTGGAAACAGCTACCAAAGAGTAAAACAGACTAGGTAGAGATGAAGAGAAAGTCTTTGGGACTTAGTGAGATGGCTGTCTTTAGACATACCAAATACACTCAACCACTGAAGGTGTAACCCAGACCCACTTTTCTGCTCCCTACAGCTAAGTATTATGGCCTGACTGGACAGATAATAGGGAATAGTAAGTTGTAGCTGTAGTTTCTTCCTTCTTCTGCAAGGCAGCCTATACAAAAAGCCCAGGAATCCATCAGACACAACATAAGGCTATGGACCTGAGCTGCAGGAAATACAGCAGCAGAAAGGCAGAGGAAACATGCAGTTTGAAGCTACCTTCCTCCACCCTGTACCAAAGATAGCATGCAAAAGGTGATGTGCAACGTCTGCAGCACTCAAACTTTTCTGCTGCCCAGCATAATGCCCTCTCCATGCATCAGGCCTGAAGTGGTAGCCACACTTGGACTTCATTTTGAGGGCAAGGACACTTGGGCGTACTTCGCCACTGAAGTGGAGAAATCAGGAAGGAAATAATTCAGAAAGACTCAAACATTGGACACTAGAGGACAAGGAGGAAAGAAGGCATGGCAGACTTAAAGATAACTAGTGAGGGGTTAACTGGTGGTGGTTAGAGACACACGCTATAAGACTTTCAAGACCCCTACTGTCTGAAGGCTAAGAAGAGCACCTGGCTGGTATTTCCTTTGATATGAGGGAGAGTGGTGCAGCTGCATCTGTAAGGAATCAGGCTACAAAATTTATTCTCCAGATACAATTTGCTGAAGTTTAGTTAAATTTCAGGTATGCTGCAAGAGAGATCCCAAAAACAGCTCAGTGCAGAAATTCAAGTTCTCCCCTCTTGATTTTGCAAGGACTCTATGATGAGGTATTTGGCTGTCCCAGTAGCTATAGCAGACATGCAAATTACTAGTCATAGCTCAGAATTATTATTTCTGATATACTTCTTAATCTTAAAACTCATTAGAATAAAGAAATAAGGAGGATTTTACTAGGAACAGAAAAAAGAAAGGTCTGAAGCTGCATGAAGAAGACCTCTATTACGACAAATCTCAGATTAAAAATGCACTCTTGTAAACACATGTGCAGCATTTATATAGGGGCTTTCACAGCAGTCCTGGGAACAATGCAGCAAACTGAAGAGGAGAAAAAATGTGTACTGAGTAATGGGAAACGTTTTTTTTTTTTTTGCTTGTTATATGACTGTACAGGATGGGCTAAAATGAAGTGTGCTGAGATACTTTTAGACTGTGCCAAAAGACTGAGTGGGGAAAAGACTGCAGAAATTCATGCCTAAAGGATGACTTCTCTAAGTCTTCCACTGCTTTATGAAAGCACTAAAGGGAGGATGCACAAAAGCAAGAAAAATCTGGCTTCCCCCCCCCCCTTCTGTTCAGTGACCAAGAAATCCAGGAAAAAGGTCAGGAATGCCCATTTATGTGTCTTGCAGAGATCACACATACCAGACATATCACCATAACACACATGGTCTGCTTGAGCCTTTTTTTCCCTATTGCAGTTCCCCTAAGTTTCATAGGTTGTGCAAGTTTTATAGCCAATACATCCCTAAACAAACCAGAGCAAATGCTAGAGCAGCTTGCTAAGATTCATTAACCATGCCAAGTGCAAGGTCCTACACCTGAGTCAGATCAATCCCAGGCACAGCTACAGGTTGGGTAGAGAAGAGATTCAGACCAGCCCTGAGGAGAAGGACTTGGGGGTGTTAGTCAATGAGAAAATGAACATGAGCCAGCAGTGTGAACTTGCAGCCCAGAAAGCCAACTGTATCCTGGTATGCATCAAAAGCAGTGTGATCAGCAGGTAGAAGGAGGTGATCCTGCCCCTCTACTCTGCTCTTGCGAGACCTCACTTGGAGTATTGTGTGCAGTTCTGGTATCCTCAACATAAAAAGGACATGGAACTGTTGGAACAAGTCCAAAGGAGGGCCACAAGGATGATCATGGGACTGGAGCACCTCCCATATGAAGATAGGCTGCATGGAGACCTCATAGCAGCCTTTCAATATCTGAAGGTGGCTTTTAGAGATGCTGAGGATGGACTCTTCATTAGAGTCTGTAGTGAGAGGACAAGGGGTAATGGGTTCAGAGTTAAACAGGGGAAATTTAGACTGGATATAAGGAGGAAGCTCTTTTCTGCAAGGGTGGTGAGGCACTGGAATGGGTTGCCCAGGGAAGCTGTGAATGCTCCATCGCCGGCAGTGTTTCAAGCTAGACAGAGCCTCTGGTGGCATGGTTTAGTGTGAAGTGTCCCTGCCCAGGGCAGGGGTGTTGGAACTAGATGATCTTAAGGTTCTTTCCAACCCTAACTATTCTGATTCTATGATTCAGTCAGCCCTAATTAAAAGAAAAGAGAGCTTTGCAAACAGCATGTCTCTAAGAGGTGAAAGGTCCCCATGCTGCTCAGTGAGGAAACACCAGGGCCAACTTTAAACTCTGGAGTTTTATGAGTGTCTTTCTCAGCAGCAGGTATCTGTGTGTCATGTTTTAATCAAGGCTCTGAGCTTGTCTGTGACAGACTCAAAACAGGAAATTAAAACCCTGCAGTGTGGTGGCAAAGCCTCAGAGGAAGCAGCAATGGGGTACATGAGACCAAGGATGAACAAAGACCCATAAACATAATGTCACCCATAAAAGTCACACTTTAAGGCACAGGAAGGATGCTGAACAACACTTGGCTGCATTACACGCTTGCAGTAAAAAAACAGAAAGCCTCAGGTTGAGATTCGGAGGTTTCACAAGGCAGTTATTTATTTTTCTGACTACTTGCTACCCTTTCATATTTTGAGCAATGTCATTTAGAGCTAGGCATAGGAAATACCCAACAAGCTCTCGTATGCTACATTTCCATTGGACACGTGGCTCAGGGCTAAGATACTGCTTTTTATATACCTCCCTGTTTATTTGGGTTATTTCCTATTCATAAGGGGTTCAACATTTCTGCAGGCAGCTAGATGGATCTCTACTGTTACCATGGTATCGCTGACCTTTAACACAGGGCTATTAATGTGACCTTTGCTTCTTTCTATTTCTACAAGGATGTTTCAGTGGAAATAGTTTGGAAGCCAAACAGCACCAGGAGATTCCTCCTCTCAGAGATGGGAATGTAGCTAGCTTAGCAAGGAGAGGAACAGGGTAAAGAGCTGCAAGCTGATAGCCAACAGCTAATAGCAATATAACATTGAAGAAGTATCTGGAACAGAGCTCTTTCCTTCAGCTGAGAGATATCTGGCAACTAACTTGTATAATATTTGACACTACCTGTGAACTGCTCTATACTGAAAGGAAAAGATAGGGGAGACCATAAACAGTTAGAGGGGCCAAAGGACAGACTCTGTCGGGCAGAAGATCTGCCAGTTGTTTGAGTGGAGTAACAGAGCCTTAGGATGAAGAAATAGTGGCAATATTGCCTAAGACAGCTCTTGTAACTCCTAGGGTTTTGAAAGCCTGAAATGTCACAGAGAGGATGGTCACTTTTATGAAAAGCATACATTTTACAGTATGGCTACTACAACACCAGAAACAACCTAATTTACCATTAAAATAAATAAATAGAGGAAAACACACTTTTGTAGCCTTTATCTAATATATCCTTCACCTCAAGCAACTGTTAATACAGTTATATAAATTCACAATATATTAACTTAAATGAAAGGCAAGTCCAGACTTTGATAGAGTAATAGGAATTGCTACTGCAAATTAGAACAGTGTGCAGCCTACTGAGCTGAGAGGAATTTTGAAAGGTTTCTGCTAGATTCCTCAGGCATGAACTGCTCTTTGAACATAGTAACAGTGGCTAGAAGCTACAGGAAAAGGTGTGCGTTGGAGGAAAGGTTTTGTTCACAGTGAGTTTCCTCTAATCCTGCACAGATTTAGAATTAATTTTTCAAGGGAGACCAAGTAATACTCTAAACTCCATTAAAATTTGATAGGATTTATGTTCCTAACATCCTAAGTCCTGCTGAAAATCTAAGCTTTTATGTCGGGCTTATGCTGCAGAGTATGAGGGAGGTATTTCTTACACAAAGAGAGGGAGGTATTTCTTACACAACTCAAAGAGTTCAGATTATGCACAAGTAATACAAACCACCTGTGGATCACTGCAATCAACAATCTGTGGGTTTCCCCCCACTTCTTTGTTTAAAGTGGGGTTTCTAATACATTTTGCCTTCGGTCACAGGACAAAAAGCACAACACTCGGGTAAGCATTAGAACAGCCACAAAGCAACCTCAGCTGTCACTCCTGGTGGCTGGCCCCAACAGGCTCCCTACCAGCAGCTGCAGCTTGGTGCTCATAGGCAAAGACAGCTACACAGAGACAACACCAGCTGCAGACTCTCCTGCAACTGGGGAATCCGCAGCCAGAGAAATCAGTCACCTCTGAGCTCTCAGAGCAACACAGAGGTGCCAGATCAGCTTTGGGTATGTTGAGATGCCCCAGACTTTCCACACATTCCTAATGAAAAACACACTACAGAAGTAGAATAACTGCACTGACTTTGTGCGTGTTATCTAGAAGTGATTTGAGATGATTAAAAAAAAAAAGTAAAGTCAAATTACTAATGTAAAGCAACAGCATTTTCAGAGTGTGCTTCTTGTGGAGTTTTACATCTGTTTTAAAAAAACACATAGCATTAAAATACCAGAGATGGGGCTACTCAAAACATCATCTGAACTCTGGCAGCTTGACCATGTGGCTCCCCACATGCAGGTTTTAGAGGATACTCTGTCTGACCAATACTAATACAAAAAGTCAGTAGGAGGAAAGCACCAAAACAAGTGTAAAAACCTTCCACTACCAAACAGGAAGCAAAGCAGCACCAAGAAGCTACACTGTTCATCAGGGATCTGTTCTAACTTGATGTTATTGGAGAGATTCAATCCAACTAGGGTGCTGTGAAGTTTGAAAACCTGTCACAGGCTCAGATGGAACCTAAAATTAGTACAGTGTTTTGTCTTCACTTTATATTCCTGTCCTACATAATGAAATCATATTGCTGTTAGAGTCAAATGCTCTCTCTTACTGCTGTTGCTATGAGAGGCTAACAGAAGCTGCCAAGACCTCTAGCAAGTCTTTTAAATGAAAATCTGTATACATTTTATTCCCTGTCTTTTCTATCACCACACAAAGTTGTACAGTCTTAACATTCTAATATGGAAATTACTTCCCTAACAAAGAATAAAGCAGTGCCTGATTTCACAACATACAGCAACGTATAAGCACATATAATGTTAGAAATACTTTGTTGAGCAGAAAACCTGAGGTGGGAGTTGGCTGCTGGGGGCTTTTGAGTGGCTTATATAAAAATTGAAATTGGAATAGACTCAAAGGCCTCACTTGTCTCATTTTAACAAGTGACAATCCAAATGAAGCCCCAAATGCCAAAGGCAAAATCTAGTGTGCCAGAAGGCCAATGAAGTCACTTTCAGAAGTTCATTTTAACAGGAGCAGGAAGTTCAGAAAAAGCCATTTGCAGCAAAACAAGGCAGTCGTATGTTCTGTTGTTTCAAACCCAGTGACAATCATCCTTGGATGAATGTTCCATAAATATGTTCACACAAGTGAAAAAAAACATGAACAAATTTTGATGAGAATTTACTGTGAAAATGGTCTTTTTAACCAGCTGGCACTGGTCAATAGGCAGCTTGACTGTCAGAGCTCAAGCAGTCTTATTCCTTAAGGTATGCACAGAGACCGGAGTACAGATACAGCCACTCTGAATGCTTACACGGTTGCCACTGGCATACATAACTCTACTGTTCCTTTAGTTTCTCAGGCTGTTGTTTCTACAATGCTGTTGCTCAGATGATCCAGAATTACAGTACAGGATCTGGTGATCCAATCTATCTCCAACAAGGAGGCAGAACACAAGGTAACTGGGCACAGGCAAAGGAGTCAAGCTTAGCTGAGATCAAGGGTATAATGCAATAGAACTGGACTGCTTTTTTGGCTCAGATTATTATTGCTGGCCCTAACAAACCTAGTGATCCTGCTTCAGAATTTTTGAGATCTTTTTAAGTTCATCCAGTAATTACTTCACTGGGCAGACTGATATATACTCAGTATACACTGTCGAAATCTCAGGACAACTTTCCTTCTTCAGATGCAAAGGACAATTCCTAGGCTTCATCTCAGCTTTCTAATTCTTATGCTGATATAGTTGATTTAAAAAAGTAAGAGGGAATGAAAGAAAAAGTAAATGGAGTTCAGCTAGATATAGACTAAAATGTGCAAATCTAGTGTTTTTTCACTTAGTTCGCAACTTTTTCTTAAAACCACACTACTCCCTTTGATACATCTTAATGTCAAAGACAAGGCTAACAATTATAAGATAACTAAAAGACAGTAAAAGGGCAAGAGCTAAAGCTTTTCACCCAACATCAGAGGCAATTTATGTCAAAACTGCAGCAATAATTAAAATATAAAAGGATGCAAAATAAAAGGATCTCTACAGTCCTGGCTTTGCAGTTACATTTCTGGGACACACAGTATTCCAAATGAGCCTTCTTGACTTTCTCCGAATTACAACCAGAATAGCCTTTTCCATCTGCAAGGGAACCTGATCTCTCATGTCATAAAGAAAAATCAGGATCACATTTGCTGAAATCAAAGGGGGACACAGTTTGGAGCAGGTGTTGTGAGAACCAGGTATAGTGATAGTTTTTCCCATTGAAGAGTCATTCCGCAAGATGACAATCTTCTCCGATTTACTCCTGAGGGTTATTTTTAGTCGATTAGAGGAAAAACTAATTTGGATTACTATAAACTGAACAGTAGGGGTTACTTTCTAGATTGTCTACTGAAATAGAGTAGTACCTGGGTTCAATAGCTCATAAATTTAACTTGATCATTCATGCTCGCATAGCATGAGGCTTCATAATTTGTTTAAACAGACTTACTCCTAGATCTAGAGAAGACATTTAGAGAAAATGGATTACATAACACTTTATAAATCTTTTCCTTACCTAACATCTTTGCCAAATAGCACATCATTGAAGTTCTTCAACCTTACATCAAAAATATGAAGAACCTCTCCGGCCATGAACAACACTTGCATAAGGGGATTTTCATCTTGTTATATGTAAGCATCCTCTAAAAGGTCTAAACCACAAACTTTTGCTGCGATATAAAAAGGGACTGTGCAGAACTTTCTAAAACCATTTCTGCAGAGGTATGAAAAGCCACCTTGGGGAAACTCCCCCATATTAACAGAAGTTATTGCCCATGCTGTGCAAAGGAGCAGAGGGAGTCATTGCAAATATTCATGTAACTTATTCCACTTAAGTGTAGTAATTTCCAGAAAGACGTCTCAATAAGGAAAAAAGTCAAAAAGCAAGCAGACAAAAACAGCAGGAGTGTTTACCAGTACAAACATTGGCAGTAATGACTGTCCCCCACCAACATACATATTTCTGCCCAAGGGGCCATCAGCATTCTACTCTCTACTCCATGAGATCAAATTGCCCCTTTTTCCCTTAGGATTTGTAATTGAAACAAGACCACTTCTCATTTTCATGTACTGTAACTAGCAAAGTATCAGCTCAGACTTTAAGGATGTCTGAAAAATTTAGATTATAAAGAGAGAAAAAAATGCAACCACCAGTGGAAACCTATGGATTCTGATGTTAACCTGTGGCATTTCTCAATTGTGATCAATTACAGCAGACTGCAACAGAAATCTTGTATTCCCCAAAGGCTTCAATTATAGTGTCTTCTCTTGCTTCCAAAGGCTTCATTTGTAACATCTTTTCTTGTCCTATTAGTTGCTCTAAAACAAGGGAAAGGGATCATGAATGACTGACAGCCAACCCTCTTTTATGATCTGTCTCCAAAGCACTAGGTCTGAGAAGGGCAGTTTAACAGCAAGAAATACTTTAAAGAGCTGTTGTTCATGCTTGTGTAAAGTTACTGTTGTTACAAATTTCCTCCCATTTTTCTTGAACACACATTCTCAGCTTTCTAGAAATCTGGCTAAAGTTTGTCAACACCAGCAAAGGAAGCAGCATGAGAAAGAGAAAACCTCAAAGAACAGAGTTTATGAAATATAATCTATTCTGTTTCATTTCTGGGAGAGCCATTCACATTCAAACTTAATGCCGAAGGCAAATTTTGTGCCACTAAATCTCTCAGCAGTAGGGCCCTTTCCAGTTCTCAGGACTTCTCACGTACAACATGGGCTGCCTGGGGAAGAGAGATCCAACTAGTCTGACACTTCAGTTGCTGCTTATTGATGCTACCTTGCTATCTGCTTAAATCTCACACAGAAGTGGGGGGAAAAAGAAACCAAACAAACAAAGAGTGACCTGCCAAGACGTCTCTGCTTTTTTTAATCTTGCAGTTGTTCAAAACAATAACTTTTAAAGCCACTAAGTGCTTGCTGGGTATATAAGTTTCTTATGTATATAAGTATATATACATATACAAATGTCGATCTATCCATCCAATCAGCAACCAAAAACAGGAAACTGGGATGCAAGAAGCTTTGTCTGTTTTTCTTTCATTCTAGTTTTACTTAGCTTAGAAGATCAAAAGAGATACAATAGTGGAGAACACAGTCTTATGTTTATTTATATTTAGGGACTTCTCTTTATAATGGATTTGAAAAGAAATGTCTGATTTAGTAAGATTAACAAGGCTGAAGTTTTTCCATGCCACATGTTTGACTAAACCAAATTTGGAGGGAAGAAAGGGAAGAAGAAATTCCATCAACAGCTCACCTATTTCTAAGAATGAAGGGCACCAAAAGTAACTTAGTTTTGGCAAAGCTCAAATTCTATCAACCCTGTCTTTGAGCATCCCTCAGATTTCTAGACCTTGGAGTATGAATATTACATTTTATAGTGGAAAGTTTTTCATCAAGGATGGGCCTTTGTTGTTCCTAGGTACATTTACCTCAATACTGCCACACTGTATGCTAGCAAATGAAAAATAAAAGAAAGTTCCCACTTGTACTTAGAGATGTTCTAGTAGTTAACATTTTCTGGTGTCTCTTCATTTAGCCAGCTGCCATTTCTTATCAGTTCAAGCTGTATATACCATTCAAACCAGGAAATTTTAACATGTGCCATACATTTACAACTTCTGCCTGCAACTGCCACAGAATATCTAAATTCATTCCAGCTTGAGAAGAAGCAGATGAACATAGATTTATTTTTTCAGTTTTTAATATGTTATTTCTTTTCTTCTTTTGCTTGGGAAACTGATGGCAGGGACCTTGTCTGTTCTTGGCAAACAAATGGGCCCCTGAAGGGCTTTAATACATCTAAAAACTATTCCTTTGAACTGAAAAAGGAGGGTCTTGGCAGAAAGACAGTGGATGATCAAAGAAGGATGATGTTCTGATCTGGAGAAAGGATACCTTTTGGGTTTTAGTGTAGCAGAGAAGTCCAGTGTTGAAAAGTGGGAGGGTTTGAGCACCATCTAAAGAACAAGGAGTTACTGCAAGGACTGACACAAGTTTAAACTAGATTTTTCTTATCTTGCTACTGAAGACAAGAGAAATCTTGTGCATAATTAGTACAGAAGAGTTTGGGCTCCCTGAATGAAGACTACTCTTCTCCAAAGTCTGAAATGAGACCCCTGGTACCCACATTCCTCCTTTTTTCATAGAATCATAGAATCATAGAATAGTTGGGTTTGGAAAGAACCTTAAGGTCATCCAGTTCCAACCCCCCTGCCATGGGCAGAGACACCTCCTGCTAAAAAAATATCACCCAAGGCTATGTCCAACCTGGCCTTGAACACCGCCAGTGATGGAGCATTCACAACATCCCTGGGCAGCCCATTCCAGTGCCTCACCACCCTTACAGTAAAGAATTTCTTCCTCATATCCAACCTAAACTTTCCCTGTTTAAGCTTGAACCTGTTACTCCTTGTCCTTTCACTACAGTCCCTAATGAAGAGTTCATCCCCAGCATCCCTGTAGGCCCCCTCCAG
>JAOEHX010023310.1:0-12893 GCA_025448015.1 Bolborhynchus lineola | reverse complement strand
AAGCCATAACTAAAAACATTGGTGTTATCAGTGCTGTTCCCAGGCCAAAAGTCAAAAACACAGCACTGCACCAGCTATGACTGCTACTGCTGAACCCATGACAGTGTATCAAATGACTTTTTCACCTATAATCAATTTTCATTTTCTCTTTGACAGTCACCAGATTCCATCTGGAGAAACCTTTTTAATAATCTGTTTAAATATACCTCACTTCTCTACATTGATTTGAAAAGATTGTCTCTAATTAATTGTCATTTGCTTGCATTATGCAAACAATGTATAGATCTAAATTCTGCTACTGCATGGTGAAATCCAAAGGAAAACAAAGGACTTCTTATGCAAATAAACATTCTTAAATTATATCTCAATTATAGCAACACCTACATCTGAGTATTTAGGATATAAACTGGATCTAACTTGGAGACCAGAACTGGAGATTCTGCAGAAATGTGGCTAGATCAGAAAGTTGCAGTTAGTTCTTTTTTGCTCAGTTGTTCTATTATACATTTGAGATTTAAAAGGCACACATTGCCACACAGGTATAAGGGGCGTGAACTAAATACAGATTCTCCTATTACTTGCAGTTTGCAACTTAACTCAACGTTACAAGGAAAAGAGCTTTGTAACAAACCAATGTAACCACTAAAACTGAAAGGAGACTGAAACCAACAACATCCAGAGGATGTTACTGCCATCATTAGAAGACATCAGAAGAAAGTACTGAAGAAATAGGTCACCCTTTCTGCAATCTGAGTGCCCACTGCCTAGACTAATACAGTCTCATGCAGCTGAGGAGGTTTTCTGACTGCACAGTTCAGGGTCAGTGTGCAGCAATAACAGCACGGCAGCAACGAGTCCTAGGTACCATCCTGCAGGAAATGAAAGTAGAGATTTGAACTAGACTCTTATTCCTCTTCTTGGTCTTACAAAACTGAGATACAAGCCTGCAGGCCACTTCTGTTGTTCTTCCCACTTTGAGGGTTTCACATTCCTTGGGAACATGAAAGCAAAACCCAGCAAATGCAGCAGCAGGTAAGTAGGACAGATCTGATCAAAACACATTTGCAATACAGTTTTCACCACCTCAACACCCTAAACTACCTCTGCTTGGATTCAGTGGCAGATGACCCTTTTCCAGACTGCTCTGTCTGCAGAAAGCTGTCACAAAAGGTTCCCCTGGATTTATGTATAAAATGAGTTCTGTGATCTTCTGCCTTTGGGAATGCTGTGAAGTGAGCATGACAGCAAAGCCCCACGTACCCTGGGGCCAAACTATGACATCATGTTTCTTAAAACTGTTCATTCTAATATGTCAAAGATTTACATTTCACAGAGGGTCACAAGGATGATCATGGGCACTGGAGCACCTTCCATATGAAGATAGGATGAGAGAGTTGGGGCTGTTCAGCTTGGAGAAGAGAAGGCTGTGTGGAGACCTCATAGCAGTCTTCCAATATCTGAAGGGGGCCTACAAGGATGCTGGGGATGAACTCTTCATTAGGGACTGTAGTGAAAGGACAAGGGGTAACGGGCTCAGGCTTAAACAGGGGAAGTTTAGATTGGATATGAGGAAGAAATTCTTTACTGTAAGGGTAGTGAGGCACTGGAATGTGTTGCCCAAGGAAGTTGTGAATGCTCCATCGCTGGCAGTGTTCAAGGCCAGGTTGGACATAGCCTTGGGTGATATGGTTTAGTGGGAGATGTCCCTGCCCATGGCAGGGGGATTGGAACTAGATGATCATAAGGTCCTTTCCAACCCTACTTATTCTATGATTCTATGAGGAACTCGAAGCAAAACCAGACCTTTAGGTACAGTCCTTTAATTCCTTGTGGCAGCTGAGTCCCATTCCTAAACCAAAACACATTCCCAGGATGATGCATTCACTCCAGATAACATCTTGCTATAAGTGGTAAAATAGCTTGGATAGGCACATCCATAATCCCTGAGATAATACTGCTCACACCTCCTCTGGTAGAAAACCCACAAAAGGAACAGAAACATCCATCCCTCTTCTGATTCCATGAGTACAAGACATATTTCCTATTGTCTGATCATGGAGGTCGTTATTTCCAAACTGTTCAGAGAAAAACCATAGCTTGGCAAAGTATTTAAATGCCTATTATTTGTAATCATTGCATATGATGGGGAGTGAAATACTGCAGAGAGCACAACTTGTGAATGCAAACAGGAGAGAAAGTAAGTAAATATACATCTGCTAGAGAATCATCATTGCCTGCACTAGTATGCCTGAGAACAATTTCCTGGTTCAGTGGATCACACCTGCAAGGAAATGTTCATTACTTAGTGAAATCTGAACAAAATAAATGCACTTTTAGTTGCATGCACCAAATTCAGTGTCAGCAATGAAGCAAAGAGAGAGGCTTGCTGTGGAGCATGGAGCATCTTGCCACAGAGATCAAGCCTCAGGTGCTACTGGAACATGTTGTGCTTTTTAGCCTCACATCACCTGCTGCTATTGGCTGACTCTAGGTATCAAATGGAAATATCATACCGCAGCTCACTCAAAACTTCACCCACTCCTTCATGGCAACAGACATTTCTGACTTGCAGTTTGCGTCATCTGTACCCCTAATAACTAGAGCCTGCAAATCTGCCTGCATTTTCAAAGTAACCAAACTGCCTCATCTCAAAGTGCGTGCTTTGTTACAGCTCTTTCAATAAAATCTGTATTCTGGCATCATTTTGCATTTCACATCAATGATAATATTCTTTTAGAAAGGGACCTCTTACAAGTGCATATAGTGACAGGACAAAAGGGAATGGTTTTAAACTGAAAGAAGGTAGATTTAGATTAGACATTAGGCAAGAACTCTTCTCTGTGAGGGTGGTGAGGCTCTGGAACAGGGTTCCCAGAGAAGCTGTGGCTGCCCCATCCCTGACAGTGTTCAAGGCCAGGTTGGACAGGGCTTGGAGCAGCCTGGCCTAGTGTGACATGTCCCTGCCCATGGCAGAGGAGGGGTGAAATTAGATGATCTTTAAGGTCCCTTCCAAATCATTCTATGACTCTATGAGATTCCATTTTGTTCATAAAATTCTGCTTTAAAAAAATCTTACTGCTAAAAGAACTGGCAACAGTAGCATAGTGTTATCCTAGATGACAGTTCAATGAATTGAGATAATTTGGACTGCTTTGGCAATATTTGGTAACATACTGGGAAAATAACATTAGAAATCTGTAATTTCACTGCAAATCTGGACATCTTTACACCCTACATTGCACAGGCTTTTCTGAACCTTTTCTTCCAAAGGTTTTGCCTTTTTTGCTCTCGCATTTGTTTTTCCAAAACACATTGGTTCAAAATCTTCGTCCACCTGAGAGGAACTGGAATCTTTCTCTTCTGTGACAAGTTACACTTTACAAGCATATCTTGTAAAGCATGGCTTCATAGAAACACCATAATTTAGGTAACTATTATGCAATATTAGTTAAGAGGATGTTACCAGATGAATAAAGTGACAGAGGCAGCATGCAGAAATCACCTCTGAAAATAGCTTCAGGGTCACTTTTATACTGCATTCACTGGGGAGGATGCTCCTGAGAAGTGGAGCCATGAGATGATTTTTGTCTTTAGACACCAAATTTTCACAGTTACATGGGAAGCTACTACTGAAAATGTCATATTATCAGAACTACTGAGATCTAGTCTCTTTGAAAATCTGCCTAGAGTGACAGGGAGATGATTACCTAAAATGCACTCATAATTTTTTCTTGATGTTCACACTTTCATGTGAAATAAAGGAAGACACCTGACTAGGGGGAATAGATCTGAGCTGAATCAGTTTGTCTCAGATAGCTATGTCATTCAGTTGCTAACTGGCTTTCATACAGCATCTTTGCATACCCTCTGCATGCATCAAATAAATACGGATCATAAAGTGCTAGAAATGTTTTTAATCTGCTATTAAACAAACTTTATTTCCAATGGAAAGCAATATATGTTTCAAAATCTTCAATATTTCTCTTATAACAGGTTTACACACAAAACAGCGTTTTGAGTGTGCTTGATTTACTGAAATATTTGTGTCACAGCTCTCATTAACAATTACTTCAGTCTTCCTTTTCCCTGATAAAATGTGCTATGTTTTCTAATCCTTCAGATTTGAAAGATAGTCTTAATGCTACTCATAGTTCAGATGTTTCTCTAGGGACTGGAATTCAATAAAGCAGATGGATTCAGAAAAAAATGGCTGCAGACCAAGTCTATATTAAGTTTACAATATTAAAAGAGCCCAAGTAACACTGTTGTGAACAGTTTGCAGTACAGGCATTCAAAGGTGCAAAATATGTTATCATATCACTGGATAGCAGAGGCAGGATATCTGCACTGACACCCAAATCATTCTGGATGTACGCTATTTACAGTACCAGTGGGAATTGCATACAGCAATCTTGCTGGCTGATGGAGAACCAGTGAGGTTTGTGCATGTTTTGCCACAGAGCACCAGCAGATAAGAGGCCCCACCACCTTCTGGAAAGTTTTGACGTTGACTGAGTGGCTCCCACAGTCATGGCTCAGCCTTTGTCCTGCCATTGCCCCGCCATTGCCCCCTACTGCTCTGTGGAGAGCTGTGAAAGATCCAAAGGTCTTTGGCTCCTTAGTAGCTCAAAGAAAGCCAGCCCAGCAGTGACACTCAATCATTCCCAAATTCAGATGACTTCCCCACCTTGCCTTGGGCAAGAATGGAAAACTGAGCATGTTCTTTGCACCTTTAGCTCTCCAGCCACCAGCCTCACACAGTGCAGACCATGCTCATGTGTTTTGTGGAATGATCCGTTCATTCACAGTACAGACTAGAGCTATAGGTACATGATGCCATAGAAGGTTTGTGTGTAGGCCTTTCTCTTCGAAAGAAAATGTATTTTGAAGATGATTTGGCTGGTAAAAGTTTGGCAGTTTATTCTGTTATTCAAGCAAACCACTGTGTGCTGAACCTGCAGAAAAGCAAAGTGGAAGTCCTTTGGAAGATACCAAGAATTATCCTTGATAAATAAAGAGCAGAAAGCAGACTCAATTCAAAACTTCTTTGTACCCAAGACATAAGTACGTGTACAAACTAGCAGTCTAGAAGTATCCAATAGACTTAAGGTTGTGATCTGAAGTGAACAAGATCTTATAGCTTGCTACCAGGCTTTCTGAAAGCGCGGTGTATCAGAAGGATACATTTATGTATCCCTATTTAACAGCTTTGTGTAACAGTCTTCACACAATGACTTTCTCCAGCTGGGATGGGGATGGTGTGAAGGACTAATATAGTAAGTTTAATATTTTGATATTATACCATTCTCCTTGTAAATCCATTCCTTAATTCACCTTTGTGACTTGAAAATGAAATTCTAGCATTCAAATAACTTTGTGAGGTGCTGAATATCTCCAGTGAAATGTTTGTGGCAGGCACGACTTGAGGTGCTCAGTAATTGTGACCCAGCTTCTCCCTACTCTCGCCAATGCAGATCCATATTTAGGGTAATGGCTGACTAACTACAGGGATTTGTTTCTGGTCTAGAGCTACTTTTTTGATCCTTTTAAAACAGGTATTTAAAGTATTAGTCTTCTACCATGTGATGAATGTCTGCCAGCTGCTCCCTGGGAAATCTGAGTAACATACAATTTCTGTTCTCTCCCCTTAAATAAAAAGATGTGTGTGTTAGAATACCCTGCCTGGAGGTCTGGAATAACATCTCCCACTCCGTACATGCTGCTGGAAGACAGCTTGCTGGGCAATTATGGAAGTCAAAGCAGAAGCAGACTGTCTTCCACTGAGACTGGAAGAAAGTTTGCTCTTTCGCAACAACCAGTCCCATGGATGTCTGGTCAGGGGCTTAGGAGTAACCTCCAGGAAAGCTCCTTCTCACCCTCCACAAAGTGAAACTCAGAGTATCTGAGAGGTTGAACAGCAACTGCCACTGTCACCCCAGAACTTCAGACAGTCTTCCAGGTACTGGGCTCTGGCCATTGTAGGGAAGCTGCAGACAGGCATGCAGACCCCTAACTGCTTCGCTGGGGTCATTTGCCAAGCAGTGTACAAGCTACATCTTCTGCAGTGTGGCTCAAACACAAACTACATGGGGAATTTGCATTTCTTTCGCTTTCTCACATGCTGCAGCAAAATTTGCCAAATGCTATGGATTTACATGCAAATAGCCTTGGTTGTTCTCTAGTTGCAGAGGAGAAGCAATGGGAGAAAGGGCTGCATAACTGGAGCTCATTGCCCTTTTTACCAGGCACAGCTCAGGCATGATGATGATTAAATGCACATCAGTCTTTCAAACTGTGGTTTATATAGTTGTTAAGATGCACTAAACCAACACACACAGATTTCTTGCTCTCCCCTCTAGCCAAGAGTCTCTAACCAGAATCTGTTAATCCTAAGGTGCAAGATGAAACCACAGTCCTTCCTTGAGACAGTTTACACTGCAGTCCAGCACTGTATAAGCCTCACAGGACCCTTAGGTAATGTATCTCTTTCACTGTGGTGTGTATTTCGCTTAGGCTTGCAGTGTGCATTGTAAATACTGTCAGGCCGGGACCCACTGAAGATACTGAAGCAGAGAAATATGGAATAGAGCTTTTTCTTAGGTAAAGAAAACCAAAACATCAGGCAGGAGGACTTTCCCCATGAGGAGACAGGAGATGGCATGTTTCATATTTCCATATGCGCCCAACAACTGCTAGAGAGACTCTAATGCAGATACTCTGCCTTTTACCTCAGTGCAAAACACAGTATAGAATCAGAATGATCAAGCCCTCAGCACAGTTACAAAATCTCCTAGAATGTGGAAAGATTTAATTCTATAGATATGCCCAGAGTTACTGCCACAGGAAATTAGGTTTTAGACCAAGTATACATAAAGATAAGTGTATGTGAAAATCCATTTGTTTTCTTGCTACTGTAGTTCACTTTATTTTTCTACCGGTCTGGAGACAGAACATACCTGTCACCTAAACACGATTCTTTCCTATCCTTGTGATATTGCACAGAGGTCACCATTGGTAACAGCCTTGGAAAAGAAAATCCTACAGTAGAAAACCACTCAGGATCATTATTAGAGCCTGTGCAAATGTAGCTGCAGCGTGCTGCTAAATTAGGAGTAGTTATATACACTTGTACCAGCAGCATACATGGGAGGAGGAAATGGGGAGACTGCAGAGCAGCTGAGTTTGGACACAGTAGTGAATACAGAGCCTTCAGTGCTGACTCACTTTTTCCATTTTTTAAATAAAAACATTAGCAGAGATATTTTTAAGTGGTTACTGCACTTTTCTGCTGCAAGCAAAGTCTTTTCATAAGTTTTAACTCTCTTCACCGCCCTCAGCAGTAACATACTTCGGTTATCACTCCTATTTTATTAAATCCGTTTAGCCATAAAGCCCAAGATAGTTTTAAATGGAGCACTTCTTAGTCCATAACTTATTGGTTTCTAAGGGAAAACTAGTGTCCCAAGAAAGCACAGGAGCCTGGGAGCCAGGATCTCTTGGCTCTACCCTTCATATTTCTGCTGACATGCTGTATTATGGAAAAATGAAACAGTCCTGGTTGCAAAATTAGGGCCCTAGCTGTACAAGCAGATTTCTGTGCTCTGTGAAATTGGCAGAGGCCCAGAAGTTCAGCCTACAGATCAAGATCCTTCAAACATGGCTGGTTTATTTATGATATATACCTTGCTCCCCAGCATCAGAAAAACTGTGGTTGCAAAAACCCTGAGTCAAATCACATTTTAAAGTAAAAGAAAATAAATGACCCAGGCCTGCCACAGTAAGGACAAGCACATGACAGGATAATACCATCAGACTCAGGCTGCTGAGCTGTGGAGTACTCTCCAGCTCAACTAAGGATTCCAGCAGCAGCACTCAGAAACTCACAGGCCAAGACCTTGGGAGCACAAAAAACCTGCAGATGAAGCAGCAATGAACCGCATCACTGATGTACAGCCTCAGACCAAATGGAAGCTGGGCAGTGTGAGAGAAGTTGAGGGGCATCTTTATTGACATGTGGGGCAGAGTTTTTCACATGCTCACAAGTGGTGCCTCATTAGGCAGCTAAGGAGAGCTCAGGCTTTTGAAAGCATCCAGTACCGAAGAGCCTCCAGCCAGAGGCCTGAGGCTCCATCTATTGTAAAAGGTGCACTAAAAGATGTTGAAAGTTTGGCATGCACCCAAGGATAAAAGTAGGAAGGTTTCGTTTGAAACCTTCCTTTTAGTTACATGACTGTAGGCTCAGAATCAGCTTTTCCCCTTGCAAATAACTGCAAGTACAAAGCAACATCCTCAAAAATATAAAAAAAAAGGTCCTATTTAGAGTTCAGTTGAGGAAGTTTCAGTTTCCCACTTGGAAATCCCCATGGGTTTATGTTCCATGATAACAACTTCGAAAATTATCTTCCATGTAATTTTTAATTAAGTTTCAAGAAAGCTCACAGATTAGAACAAGTATTCCTCCTGTAATCTTGACATTACCAGCAGTATCCAGCTGATTTTGAAATTTCTCTTGTTCTCTTTCCCCCTCTTCAGCTGCATATTTGTCTCTGTATTCTTCATCATCAGACTTCTTTGTAATTTGAGAAACTCTCCGCTATTGTTTTAAATAATATCCATTTCACAGAGGGGAAGTCTATTTTTCCTATTCCCCTCTTTCCTTCCACTCCCAACCCACCCCATTGTGCATTCCTCTGCACAAACAGATGCTGAAGTTTGTTCATGGCAGCTTGATTTGCTATATTTCCCCCACAGTTCCCACAAGAATACTATATTCCTGTCTCACATCCTGTCCCAGACTGTCTCTGTAGTTGCCATGTACTGTTTAACAGTTGCCACATTCCAGCTAAAAAGTGGAAGAATTTCTCAAAACACTCAGCAAGTGATTTCAGTTTGTTCAATACTTCCCATGTGACTGCTTTACAAATGAACAGGATATAGTTATGTGGTCCTTAGAATGATTAAGGTGCAGAAAATGTGCACTTCCTTAAGCTCACTCACCCAGTATGTGGCCAAAGGATCAAGTCTGGCAGGAGTTCAGGCACAAAATAGAAAAAAGAAGACAAAACTGCAGATTTAGGTTAGTTTCTGCCCAAAGAGAAGCAGTTAAGGAAATTCAGAGTGCGTAAAGTCAAACTCAGCCTCATGAAAATTGCACTTTACCAAAGGATATAACTGACACAGCAGCCTAGATTTCCACCCTTGAAGTAAACACACAACTACAGCTAGGACTTGGTTCCCAGAACACAGTGCATGCCCTCTCCAAAACTCACATCTATTCAGCTTTGTAGCTGTAAGATCAGCTAACCTAGTCAAAGGGCACATAGACCAGCACGATGCTCCTCTTTGCACTTGGCATGACTGAGAGCCTAAGAATAACACTGAAGGCTGTATCCTAAGCTGCTAGACCCTGAGTGGGGCAGTTCCATTGACTTGGGAAGTCCTGTGCCGAGCTAGCTGAGGTTTTAGGCCCAAGCATGAACAGGAAATGAGACTGTACAGGCAGAGCAGGCAGAAAATCACTTCATTTCTGGCACACCAGTGGATGAGTGCCCTGTAGATAGGAGGGAGAAAGGGGGGGCAGGGGGTTCCCCTCCATCTCTCTGCTTTAAAAAAGCTTCCCTGGGCCCTTTTGAGAGATGATGTCTTCACAGGGTGTGCAGGAAGCTCAGACCTTTGTCAGACAGCTGCAGAAGGGTCTCTCAGTACTAATCCAGCAACAGTAATGCCATGGCAGCCACAGCTGTCTTACTTGGGTTCAAAGCCAGGATCTTTTCCTTTTATTCCAAACACACACACACACATACTCACTGTATCTTTTGATAACAAAGAGGCTGACATCATCTCCTACACAGTTGTGTTTCCACCTCTCTTTCAGGACCATAGAGGTACAAAACAAACACACCATGTGAACAACTGCTGAGGAGGGGGAAAGGAGGGTTCAGATATACCCCAAGTTGCCCAAACATCTTTTAGATCTTAAACCTTTACATTCACAATATTCCATATCTGGACAATTTGCTTTGCACACAGACAAATCCATATTTTCTTTTACACATTGAAAATTGCCATGAGTGTTACTGCTACGAAGCTCTGAAGCTGTATATTTGTGAGACAGATTAACTGAGCCTTTGTTTTATGATTAATTCTACAAAAGCCACTTCAACTGCATGCCTTTACAACCCTATATGGCAGAGGAGAAACAGCAAGAAAAGAATGTCTGCAGCATGAGAATGGATATATTTTAAGAACTGAATCATAGAATCATAGAATAATTTGGGTTGGAAGGGATCTTAAAGATCATGTAGTTCCAACCCTCTATTGGGTGATTATATTTCTTTGGACTTTTTATTTAGTAAAAATTTTTTCCTTGTATCTATGTTTTCTACTAAAAATCACACCTGCTTGCTGCCAATAAAAGTGTGATTTCTGCAATGGTAATTCCCCATATTGAGATCCATACAGCAGCAAAGACATAAGGGTTACTAATGTGCTGGAAACCATGTAAGTGTCTGAGATTGCCACGTTAGGAATTAGGGCTTCTTCCCCCAGATAGGTAGGAAGTGCAGCTCCACCTATGCATGCAGCATGGGCAAAAACCAGTCAGAACTGGAAACCATTGTGCAGCAGGAAAACTATAACATAGTTATTTCAGAAACATAGTAGACGACTTGCACAAGTGGACCTGTGCAATGGATAGTAATAAACGGTTCAGAAAGGATAGGCAAGGAAGGAGAGGAGGTGGAGTAGCCCTGTATATTAGGGGTTCTTTTGATTGTTTAGGGCTTAATGACAGTGACTATAGGGTCAGAGTTTTTATGTGTAGGAACCAAGGGAAAGGCCAAAAAGGCAGCTATGATGGTGGGAGTCTGTCATAGACCATCCAGCCAGGGTGCAGAGGCAGGTCACATATTCTAAGAGCAGCTGGGAGAGGTCTCACAGGTTGATCTACTAAGGACAGAAAGGCTCTGCAGAGCAATCTGGACAAGCTGAATTCATGGGCTGTGGCCAGTGGTATGAGGTTTAACAAGGCAGAGTGCCAGATGCCAAGCTTGGGTCTCTGCAACCCCTTGCAACACTCCAGGCTTGGCGAATAGAGGCTGGAGAGTTGCTTATGAAAAAGGATGTGGCAGTGCTGACTGACAGAGCTGAACATGAGCCAGCTTGTGCCCAGGCAGCCAAGAAGCCACCAGCATCCTAGCCTGTATCAGCACCAGTGTGGCAGCTGGACCAGGGTAGTGATTTTCCGTCTGTACTGAGCACTGGTGAAACTGAACCTCAAATCCTGTGTTCAGTTCTGGGTCTCTCACTACAAGAGAGACATTGAGGTGCTGGAGCGGGACCAGAAAAAAGCAGCAAAGCTTGTAAAGGGTCTAGAGCACCTGAGGGAATGGGAGCTGTTTAGGCTGGAGAAAGAGTCCAAACATTTTGATTTCAGATGCTAACTGTCTTCTGGGGGAGTGACTGTAACACTGTTGATTTGTTATTCTGGACATTGTTTTTTGGGTGGAGCAGATGAGCTATGGCAGATGTTTGAAGTTGAAAACTGCTGGTTCAACAAGCACATTCTATAATGACTAGACAAGTCCCAGAAAACACTGAAGCAGACTAAGAGAAACCAGTCTATATTATAGTGAAATCACACTGGGGCATGTCCCTGGGATGAAATCTTCCTCTAAATATGCTAACACTTTTGTTTTTCCCAGCACCAGCAGAACTGTTTCACAACTTGCAGCACAACCGTTCTCCTTTCACTCCGTCCCATATGTCAGTCTGATCTGTCAGAAGAGTGCATAACACACAACCAATATTTAAGATGTAAGCAGAAAATCATCATGAGTGAAAAGCTGTTATACATTGCTCTACCTTCTGTCTCTGTCTTCCCTGTTCCCCTCAATACAAAATGTCTGTAGAGTTTTTACTAGATGGTTAGGGTTATATTATTATTAAAATGCATCATAATTACAGGATTTTCAGGCAAAAGAAAAATCATGGTATTCATAAAATGCAATCACATGTCCAACTCAGACTGCTTGTTGTGGCACTAAAACAAGTTAAACACACATGAAGTCTCTTTCTTGCTTTGTATAGTGAAGAAGGAATTTCCTATATGTGAAGGCAAAGGTCAGCTGCTTAAAATGTGCTTGCCATGGCAATAGCTAGCACTTTCCACTACAGGCCTCTCCCTTTTAGACTAGAAAATTGTAGTGTATGGGTAAATATATCAAATATAGAGATGCAGATATCAGGAATGTCACATCAATTCCGATCACAGAGTAGCAAAGCATGGATAAGCAGTCACAGAGTTTCTTAAAAGCACATCTCATAAAATCTCAGTAACTGCTCTTATTTTTCAACATCAAAAATAGATTCAGACATTTTTCAGATCTATACTGATCTGACTGACAGTAACTGACTCTGAATTACTACATCAACATTTAGAAATCTCTGTACAAAGTTTACTGCACCGAGAGTCATGCTCAGCTATTCATACGTTGTTTTCAGAAGTGATGGGATGTACCAACTGCTAGGATTCATCATACAAAGTCACTGATGAAGTTTTTCACAGTTTGCTTCTTGCTGCCCTTAATAAGCAAGTCTCAAAACCCAAGATCCTTCTGATACTTTCAAAAGAATTAATACATCTGTAGATTATATACATACATATTCATACAGAGATTATTTCATTTCTAGTTCTCTAAATGTAGAAACTTTCATCTTACTTTAATTATAATGATACTGAAGAGTAACTTGTTTGCAAATACAATTTTTACATTCAAAAGATAACTTGGGCAATCTGCAAGCAGCTTCCACTCCCAAGACCTGTCTGTGAAGTCTGTCTTACATATACAGCTTACAAATTCAGGGGAAAAAGAACATCAGTCAGAAAGATGATC
>JAOEHX010023309.1:0-10087 GCA_025448015.1 Bolborhynchus lineola | reverse complement strand
ATAAGACTGAAGTGTTGTTAAGTCTGTTTAGATGGGAAATGTCCCTGTAAGTCTTGTATTTTGCAGAAAGCAGCACATTTTTCTCAAATGCATTCAGTAACTGCTCAGTTATGCCCCAAGCTTTACACAGAAAGTAAACTTCAGAAAAGTGAAACCAAGGCATGACTACCTACATGTCTGTAACCGCCTATTCCACCTTCCCTTCCCCCCAAGTTCGAAAGTGTACCTATATATTTTTTAAATTCCTTCGTGTTCTGTATGCCCCTGATTTCCTGCAGTCTTAACTGCGTATTTTGTTTCCCTTCGTCTTCTCCAAAAAGCTGTTTCCCATTATACTGACAGAAAGGAACTGTATTCATTCAGAGGTGGAGATTGCAGAGTTATAAGAATTGATTCTGATAGTGTATATGTAAAAAGTGTGTAAATTCCTTTGAGATTAAATGCACAGTACATTTTTCTTATATTTTAGAGCAAAATTAGATATTGATTTTTTAATGAGAAATCTATGCTAAGAATATAGAACCTCACTAACGTGACTCTCTTATTTTGTGGGTTTAGATGATTTGATATTGATTGTAGTTTTTAAATTTAAAAGCTCTCACATTTCTAAGCAAAATCTCTTCATAATTTATTTTGCAAAATTTTTTTTTTGTAAAACTACATTAGCTTGAAGCTAATGTATGCCCCCCAAAAAAGTATTCTTCAAACATTTACAGCACTCACCATAAGATAACTTTCAGCAGGAACTCTTTGGACTGGACTGACCAGTTTTGGGCATCAGTAGGGAATCTACAGCTTTGTTCGCCTGTAACATCCCTTTTCCTGGTGGAGATGTTTTAAGTTCTAGGCTTGTCCAGGTTAAAAGGTCCATATGAAAAAGGAGCTAGGGAGTTGCAGTTGCAAAGCAGATGAGACAGTGCGCTCTCTTTCATCCAGCCAAGGTGATCTGATTCTTTCTTTCCTGGTATTTATTCTGTATGTGATCAGAAGTAATAAAACTGAGGTTTCCTTGAGGTAAAGTAAAATTAATGAAGTTAATAATATGACGGAAGAATCTTGAGGAGAACAGCAACAACAAGAGTGCCTCTTATTGTGGAGGGGCTTTGTCCTCTTGTTTGTTACAGCGTTTGCAGTTTGGCAATGCTTTCAGCGATCTCCTTGCAGAATTCTTGGTCAGTACGCTTTTTTCTGTCTCCATTTAAGTGTTTGCCATATTTCTCTGAAATCAAGACCTTGTCAGGGTGATTCATGGTTTCTGTCACCTTTTGTTGGATCACTACAACATATTGTACATGGGATTACCCTGGAAGACTGTCCTGTTGATCTCAAACTGTGCCTTTTTACTTTTCCCTCTGCTTCCGATTTCATGTATTTCACGTTAAAGCAGAGCTTTCCTTCCCCTCTACTGGTAGAAGAATGGTCAACTGAGACCACCGAAAAAAGCATTTCTTAAAGTAGAGAAGACAGGGAACTTCAGTGTGTACAGCTTTAGCTGAGGGACCCTAAATTTGAAAGCTTTCCATGAATGCAAAAGTTTGATAAACTTTCTGCGAGGGCAGCTGTCTCCTTATGTGAAAGTTGCAGAGATGTAAAGGAGCAAATCTTCCTGGCAGTTTACTCAGTGGTGTAAAATAGTAGGTGTTAAATTTTGAAGACAGGCCCTTGCATGTCTGGCATTAATAAATAAACCAAGAAAATCAATAAGTGACTTCGGCAACTGCCACCCTTTTGACTCCTTTGTCGGAGGCCAAGAACTGAATGAAGAAGAAAATTGTAAGTGTTTTCCCTAAAGGAAAAGGAAAAGTACATTTTACTCCACGCTAAAGCCGAGGCCACTGAGAGTGCAGGACAGCTTTCTTTTTTGCTCTGTTACTGTGGTGGGCTGACCCTGGGGCTGGATGCCAGGTGCCCACCAAAGCTGCTCTGTCGCTCCCCTCCTCAGCTGGATGGGGAGAGAAAATGTAATGGAAGTCTCGTGAGCCAAGATGAGGACAGGGAGCAAACCAGACTGGACTTTAAAAAATTGATTGATTGATTACCAATCAAATCAGAGTAGGATAATGAGACATAGAACCAAATCTTAAAAACACCTTCCCCCACCCCTCCCTTTTTTCTCCAGGCTTAACTGTCCTCGCAGTTTCTCTCCCTCTTCCCCCCCTCCCCTCCCCAGCAGCATAGGGGGATGAGGAATGAGGGTTGTGATCAGTTCATCACAAAGCTGTCTCTGCCATTCCTCAGAGGAGGACTCCTCACAGTCTTCTCCTGCTACAGTGTGGAGTCACTCCCATGGGAGTCAGTTCCCCAAGAACTTCGCCAACCTGAGTCCTTCCCACAGGGTGCAGTCCTTCAGGAACAGACTGCTCCAGCGTTGGTCCCTTCTGTGGGTGTAGTCCTTTAGGAACAGGCTGCTTCAGTGTGGGTCCTTTGCACGAGATCACAAGGCCTGCAGCAGATCTCCAGCATGGGCTTCTCTGTCCGCAGGATCACAGGTCCTACCAGAAGCCTGCTCCAGAGTGAGCTTCCCATGGGATCACAGCCTCCTTTGGGCATCCCCCTGCTCTGGCATGGGGTCCTCCATGGGCTGCAGGTGGAGATCTGTTCCCCAGTAGACCTCCATGGGCTAAGAGATGCAGCCTGCCCCACTATGGGCTGTACCATGGGCTGCAGAGCGATCTCTGCTCAAGTGCCTGGTACAGCTGCTACCCTCCTACTGCTCTGAGCTTGGTGTCTGCAGAGCTGTTTCACATACTCTGCTTTCTCTCTCGCTGTAGTTGCCTGGTTGTGCAGCAACTTTTTCTTCTTCTTAGATGCATTATCCCAGAGGCAGTACCGCTGTCACCAGTGGGCTCAGCCTTGGGCAGCAGTGGGTCTGTCTTGGATCCAGCTGGCATTGGCTCTGTCAGACACATAGGAAGCTTCCAGCAGCTTCTCACAGGAGCCAGCCATTAGCCCCCCAGCTACCAAAAGCTTGCCATCCAAACCCAATACAGTTACCATAGTTTGAATGTAGCAGTCTGCATCTTTTTATACAGTGAAGTTGTGCCTTTCTTATTTGATATCAACGTTTGTCCTTCAGAGCTGCATCTGATGGCTCTCAGCCTCCAATTTTTTATTACTTCCCCAAATATATTTTGTTACATTGTGTAAACCTGAAAAGTTCTTATTCTGTCTGTTCACTAGAAGACAGTGCAAATTAGGCCTTGTAATAGAGTGGTCCATTCCCAGTTCAATTCTAAACCAATTTATAAAGGTGCATGTGTCTTTATCTCATAGTATATTTTTCATTAAGGCTTTCAACTTCCTTCACATTCCAAATGTTTAAGTCATCATGGTTATATTGATGTGTATTAGATATATAACTTACCTATTATATACAATATATCATAGAATCACAGAATAGTGTTGGAAAGGGCCTTACGATCATCTAGTTCCAGCCCCCCTGCCATGGGCAGGGATTCCTCACACTAAACCATGCCACCATATCTTGTGCATCAGAGTTCAATCTGTAATATTCTAGGAATGCATTCAGTTTTTTCTTCATTCCAGGCATGGCATTATATGCATGCTTTTGATAAAGTAAAATTCATGACAAATCAAGTTGAGTTAAATAGCCATTCTATTCAAATTACATTTCTGTTTAAGGTGAGCTTCCTGCAGAACTGTAAAGGAAATTGTAGTGTTCAGTGCAAATGTCATGCTGGGTTCATAAAATGTTGCCAAGAGGATGAGCTGCAGTTGGTGTTCAGAGATTCAAAGCACTGTCCAGTTGTGGTTGAGGATATGTCTGCACTGCCCCAATGATACCTGAGAAGCTGTGCTTGTGTCTCTCAGAAGGGGATTTTGTTGCTTGAGCACAGGTGTCTGTGAGTGTTTGAGATGGCCAGTGGTACACCTTCTCATCTGCAGCTGGGAGGAAAGGGTGGGAAGCTGGCTGCTGTTTTAAACCAGGTTTTGCAGCAGTAGGCAGCTGGGAGTGGAGGAGCTCAGGAGCAGACAGTGGTTTCTGTAGCTGACTGGCGCTGAGCTCCATCAGACGCATCATGGGTAGGTATTTCCTCAGCTAGAAGAGGTCCCCAAACCATCTGTATTTCACTGCTGGACACAGACAGCAGTGGCAAAAGCTTCAGCTCAATCGTCAGATCTGATTGCATTTTCAGACCTGTACAGCAGCCTGCTGCTTGCTCCAGATCCCTCCCATGGGATTTTTGAGATTGCTATCTTTCCTTCTCATAATATTTCTCAAATAATATTATGGCTACCAAGGTAAGAGCATATTTTCTTCCACATGAGAAGGGAGAATGAGAGCCTTTTAGATATGAGTTATCATTAAACTGCCATCAGTGGAAACCGAGATACTTTGTTTGATAAAATCCTGATTTTATTTTATTGTGATAATCTCTTGTCTCATGCTAGCTGAGGTGTTTCAAATGTCATCACAGTGTAGCCAGCAGATCAATGAGAAAAGACTGCAAAATAGTCGGCATTTTGCATTGTGCTGGCAAGGCTATTCACTAGAAAACCTGTGGTTGCTTAGTTGCCGTGGGAAAGGAGAAATGAGCAGAGATGAGAGTGCAGGCTGTGGCCTTGTGAGGGACGTCAGGAAAGGGGAAAGTACATGACAAGTGAGCAGAAAACTGTAAGAAAGTACATGTCCCTGAAGGCACAGGAAGTTGGACTCAGAGGCCATATAGGTGGGTCTGTGGGGATCAGACAGAGGAGGAACTTATGACAGGAATGAGATGTGAGGGGAAGGCTGGAATTAGCTGGGGTGGAGCTTGGAACTAGGCTGTGAGTGATGCAGCTGCCTATTCGTCTAATACAGAACAAGTATAAAATAGCACTTCTACACACTGAGATTTGGGTAACAAAAAGTGAAGAAACCTTTGGTAGCAGACCTGGAACTGGAGTATTTATGTGTCTGTTTCACTTTGGGTTTGACCTGGAGATGCTTAAGTACACAAATCAGGAGGAGGTGAACATTTATTTCAGTGTGAAAATAAATAAATTAGAAATCAACTAGAAAATACAGAGGTTCAGCAATGCTCAGAGTTTGAGCCAGCCTTATGGCTGTGAAGAGAGGGGTCTGAGTCATTAAGTTCAGATGCCTGGGGCTTGGCAGAGCTGCTTTCCTGGATCTCGGCAGGCTCCAATGGTGCAGTGAGAGCATCCGGAAATACAGCGTAGCTTGACAGAAGTAAAACTGGACACCTGGGTGCATCTTATTTAGATTAGACGTTAGGAAGAAATTCTTCACTGTAAGGGTGGTGAGGCACTGGCACAGGTTGCCCAGAGAAGCTGTGGTTGCACCATCCCTGGAAGTGTTCAGGGCCGGTCTGGACGAGACTTTGAGCAACCTGGTCTAGTGGAAGGTGTCCCAGCCAAAGGCAGGAGATTGAAACTAGATGATCTTTAAGGTCCCTTCCAACCGAGGCCACTTGATGATTCTATGGTTTGAATTTCAACGTTCCCAGAAAAGCAGCATTTTATAGCATTACCTAACTACTGTTTGGCTGCCCCTAGCCTGCTCATTGAAAGTTTGATCCATTCAAGAGATCTGGTCTGGTTTAACAAGAGTGTGGTTCAGTCTTCTCCTTGTTTGTAGAGGACTTGGAAACCCAGCCAGCCACATTGTAGAGTTCCTAAACCTGATAGTAGTAACCCACATTATTAATTGTTCAAAACAATCTGCTGTGTTAACTCAGTCTCAGAATTTTGGGCCCTTTGTGATTTTGAATATTTGGAATTGGCTTTAACCTTATTACTAAAAAGAAGAGTGCTTCCTCTGATTAGGAAAGGGTCCGTGCTGTTATAGGAGCTGTATGTACGCTCTGTGATAGAGGACTGTGTAAAGGCCCCACTCCAAGAATTTACTTTCCTAACAAAGTAAACAGACAAAAGGGAGATGAGGTATAAAGAACAGAAGTACATCATCTGTAAGGCAGCATTAAATGTTGTGTTATTCTCAAGGTTTATAGGCAGGTTTATAGGCCACACCGTTGCATCTGTCCAGCCCTTGTCATCTTCAGCCTGACATATTGGAGGTTATATGCATGTACATATTATTCTGTGCAGGCTTGGTGCCTGAGGGAATGTGAGTTTGTGTTTTTGTTTTTAATTAAAGGTGTTTTTTTTGTGGGGGTAAAAAATGTAGATAAAAGGAATCGTCTGAATGGGAAGGAGTAAAGGATGTTGAAGTTTGAGCCTGGGGTGTAAGTATAGCTAAAAGATGAAGCAGGTGAGAAGAAAGGAATAAAACTGGGGCAAAGCGATCGCTGTACAGCAGAGACCTTAATCAAAGCCATAAAAAGTGCTCTGAGTGAGTGTAGGCCTGTGTTTCGCTGAATCAGCAGCTGCTCTTGGCTGGGAAATCTCCCTGGTACTTTTCTGTAGTTTTTCCCCAGAACCAGACTCTGGTGGGTAGGGGTAACTGTTTGGTCCCCAAGCAGTGTGTGGAGGTCTCCCTGGTATGGGTATGTGTGTGGCTGTGCATATGCATACCAGCATTAAGACTTTGCTCCAGTATTTAAGATAAGCCACATAGGCACCTAATGTCATAGACTGCATAGTATCATGTGGGATGAACAAAAGGGATAGTAGGCAGCCTTATTTTACTCCCTGTGCTCTTTGTTATCAGGGGTCTGCTTAGCCACTTCAGCACTGATCCCACCGCCTGGTACCTTGGCTGTTCCTCTCTGTGTTTTCCCCAGTGGCACAACAGAAGGGGAGAAGGGAGTGGAAGACAGCATCTAAATCCTACGGAGGTGGCATAGAAGTTTCAGCCTTGATCCTGCAATGTCTGATCTTACATACTCTTAAACAGCTGTGAAGAGGAAGATGATTAAGATTTCCAGGTCTCTATTGCCCTTTCTTCTAAATATAAAAGACCCCATTTGGCTACAGTACGAACATTACGTGTACAATTAAAGACTGTCACAGTAATACTGTAATTAACAGAGGACTAAATCTTGACTCTCCTGGTGTGGTCTAGCTCTTTCTTTTCTAGATGATGGAGAAAGTAACTAGTTTTCCAAACTCCAATGAGAAACAGATAGGCACTAGTGTCATGCTGTATTTTGGCAGCCAGAAGATGGATATGAAAAAGGTAATTAGATGTATCAGTGCTACATTTGTGTGTGTGTGTGTGTGTGTGTGTGTGTGTGTGCGTGCGTGTGACTACAGCAGTCAGTCTTGCCCTAAACTTAAGTTTTGGCTATTTTGGATGGCCTTAAGGATAGAAGGATGGTCTCTTCCATATGGAACAGGTGCCTGCCCCAGTGTACTTGGTAAGGGATTCACAATCCAATCTCAGACTGCAGTACATGTGGTCATATCTTCGCTGCTACACAAGCAAATGTTATCGTTCACAGATTGCTGCTGACCACAGGTGTGCATGCAAAGATGCAGCAGCCCCCAATCTCCCCCAGTTTTAAAAACCTCAAATGTGTGATACCCATTGGCCAAAAAAAAAAAAAAAAGTAGGAAACAACCCCAAAAAAAGAGAAGATGGGGGAGAGGCAGGGACACAGGTCAGTAGATCTGCTGGGATATCCTGGGGCCTGTACTAGGAAAAGAGATAGGTATTTCACATCTGAGGTGTGTTGTGGCTTGTGATTGGCAGTTTTGTATTTCTTCCCCAAATTACAGAATAAGCACTCTCGATAGAAACAAAATTTTGACAGCAGTTGCTTGGTTTATCAGTGATATCTTGCTTCTACCAAGGTGTGCCTGCTAATTTTGAAATTTGGAGTTTCAATAAGTCAGGATATGGGAGTGATGCTGTATACATACGCATATATCTTAGTGGTCATCCGTCACAAGAGCAGGGTGATTAATGATACTATTATTCTGAAAACATCAGTTTTTCTCTTTTAAATTAATATGAAATACATGAAAGGTACAGCCTTAATATTGAGTTGTATAACCCCAACTGAAAGGCTTGTGTGTTTGTCACAGAGCGTGTGCTGGGACCTAGCAGCTCTGGAGGGGTAACTTTAAGAAGATTAAATGATTAATTTCCCACATCTTTGGTGGGTTTGGTGAACTTTGAGGGTAGGGATTTGCCAAAAGTGCTAACTGCGATCGAAGCTTGCTAATTCAGCTACTGGTTTGCCAGAAGTTACAATCAAAATATCTGACCTTTTTTCAAAGGCGCATTGTACTGCCATAATGTGGAGCATAGCTGTAGCTGCTAAGACTTCTGGCAGCCTGTGACAAGTGTCAGGAGCAATTAGCAGTCATTGTCATCCAGAAAATCTGTCATTGTTCTGCTAGTGCTACTCTGAGATTTGTACTTCTTGCTTTCACTTTAAGGAAGAATCAGTCTGGATGTGAAGTTATTGGACAGAGACTTGAGACACAATTAACCTTTGTGTGCTGCCACTGGAGAAGCTGGAGTCTGCCTGTACCTCAGGTCTGCGTTTGTTAAATTGGGACAATGCTTTTCCCTTCAGTTGTCCATCTTCTTTCTTTAGATAGTTTCTTGTCTCAGTGACACTCCTTTGCTATGTGTTTGGATAGTCTCCAGGCTTTGCTCCTAAGAATCCATGATTTCGGTGGTGGTTTCAGGGTGCAGTGCTTCAAGGCAAAGCAATAATAATAAATTCAAATAACCAGTGTTGCTGTTTTCCACAGCTGGGTCTGACTTGACTCTGTACCAAAACTGGAACTGGGTTTGAAGTTCTTCTATAAGAACTGCTGCCTCCTGGATAGTGAAGCCTCATCCTTTGTTTAAGAATCAGATGGAATGCAGATTATTTTGGCAAAGGAAGGTATAAATGTGTAGGATACACACAACAAGGAACTCCTCTTTTGCAGGGTAGTTTGCAGCAAATTCAACACTTTGTGCTCATTAGAAATGTTCAAGTTTGTTACTTTTTAAACTCAGACATTTCATGTTGTTAAATCAGGTAACACATCTTGTACAAGGCACAACTTTGTCATTTACCAAAACATATTGCTGAGAATACTGTCAAATCTGTCCACTTGCTTTTTCTGTCTAAAGTTGGCCGTGCAGCTAGCTCAGTGATGTATGCAATAGCTGTTTTTTAATAAAGAGGCACAGATTCCATTGTGTGGATTTGACGTGTGTGCTCTCTGCATTTTATGGAGTGATTTGTGACTGCATGCATAATTGAAACACTTGGTGATGAGTATTTCTTGATGTGTTCAAATTTCATGTTTTACTGTTTGATGACAGGGAATATTGATCATGAACAGGAAGTCTGTTTTAACAAAACTGTATTTGCATAAAAACTCTGTGAGAAGATCAAGGAATTATGGAATCATCTAAGTTGGAAAAGACCTTAAAGATCATCAAGACCAACACTATCAAGTCCATGACTAAACCTAGCTTTAGGCACATCCCTAAGTGCCACATCTTCACATCTTTTAAATACCTCCAGGGATGGTGACTACATGATTTCCCTGGGCAGCCTGTTCCAGTGCCTGACACCCCTTTCAATGAAGAAATTTTTCCTACTATCCAATCTGAACCTCACCTGGTGCAACTTGAAGCCATTTCCTGTTGTCCTGTCTTTTGTTAC
This sequence comes from Bolborhynchus lineola, assembly GCA_025448015.1. Lineage (NCBI taxonomy): Eukaryota > Metazoa > Chordata > Aves > Psittaciformes > Psittacidae > Bolborhynchus > Bolborhynchus lineola. The sequence goes on along the minus strand of JAOEHX010023309.1, from coordinate 545 downwards.
ATGGGAAGAGGCCAACACCCACTTCACTCCAACTTTCAGGTAGTTGTAGAGAGCAGTAAGGACCCTCTTCTCTGAGCCTCCTTTTCTCCAGGCTGAACAACCCCAGTTCCCCCAGCCACTCCTCATAAAGTTTCTCATATAGACCTTTTGACAGCTTTGTTGCCCTTCTCTGGACCCACTTCAGCACCTCAATGTCTGTCTTACAGTGAGGAGCCCAAAACTGAATGAAGTATTCGAGGTACAGCCTCACCAGTGCCGAAGACAGAGGGATGATCGCTTCCCTAGCCCTGCTATTGGTAATACAAGCCAGGATGCTGTTGGCCTTTCTGGCCACCTAAGCGCATTGTTCAGCTGGCCATCAATCAACACTTGCAGGTCCTTTTCCGTTGAGCGGCTTTCCATGTATTTCCTCTGCTCTCGTGAGACCTCACTTGGAGTATTGTGTGCAGTTCTGGTGTCCACAGCATTAAAAGGACATGGAACTGTTGGAACAAGTCCAGAGGAGGGCCATGAGGATGATCAGGGGACTGGAGCACCTCCTGTAT
>JAOEHX010023308.1:0-32037 GCA_025448015.1 Bolborhynchus lineola | reverse complement strand
GCGAAGCTGCTCCGCCTCTTCCTGCGCCGGGCGGGCGGTGAGTGCGGGCGGCCGGAGGCGACGGGGATGGGTGAGGGTCGCAGCGATGCTCCCGGGGGTCCCCATGGCTGTTAAGGGTTCCGCAGTGCCGCCCGGGTGCTTCTAATGTTGCTGGGCGTCCTTAGTGATGTTTCGGGGGGGTCCCCAGTGCTGCGGAAGGGTCTCAAGTACTGAAGAGTCCCTGATGTTGCTCGGGGGTCCTCAATGCTGCTTAGGGATCCCCAGTGCTGCCCGTGGGTCTCTATTGCTTCTCAGGGGTCCCCAGCAATGCCCAGATGCCGCTGATGCTGCTGGGTATCCCCAGTTTCGCTCAGGATGTCCCCAGTGCTGTTGGGGTCCCCATTTTCACCCCTCGCTGTCTCTCCGCAGGCAGCGATGCCTGTGGAGCCCCTTATCTGCTCCGACACAGCCACACGGTGAGTCCTGGCCCGTTGGGGGGGCAGTGGGGTGCTGCAGCCACCGCTGCCAGGAGGGGCCCTCTGAGTCCCTGCAGGGGCCTCATGTCCCAACACTGACGCTGTCCCCATCATGCGTCGCTGCAGGGTGAGCTCTGTGCTCAACCGGGATGTGAAGCACTTTGGGAAGAAGCACATGTTTGATGCGAGTGAGGAGACGTGTTGGAACTCAGACCAGGTTTGGGGATGAGGATGGGGGCAGCTGGAGGGTGGGATGGGAGCCGTACCCACGGTGAACCCCCCCAATGTCCCCACTGTGACAGAGCCCCTGGTGTCATTCCTGCCCTCAGGGCACGTGCCAATGGGTCACCCTGGATTTCCCCCGCTCTGTCAAGATCTCACAGCTTCACATCCAGTTCCAGGGGGGGTTCTCCAGCCGGCTGTGCACACTGGAAGGTGAGGAGCTGGGGTGGGGGCACAGGGGTCCCTCTGCCTCAGTTTACCCAGACCTACATCCCACAGGGTATTTGTTAGCTATTCCCAAACCACTGGAAGGGCTGAGGCCATGGGCTGGAGCAGAGAGGGGTGAACAGCAAGGACCTGGGCTTCTCTGGGATGCTTTGGGTGCAGACGGGACCCTGGTCCTGGCCCTGCGGCGGAGCAGACACAGGGAGGATTTTGTCCCCTGCAGGGTGCAGAGCAGGCGAAGAACTGGAGCGAATCTCCACCCTGTACCCTGAGGACAGCAATGCCATGCAGATATCCTTTGCTGTGCTGTGGGCTGAGTCAAGCCCCTTGGCAAAGGGGTTCAGAGCCCCCCCACGTCCATGGAGGGGCAGGGGGCCATGGCAGAGCTGTGGGTGCTGCTGCTCCAGACATCCCCAGCCATGGTGCACCCCTTGGAGCGGGTCTCCACGTGTCCTGTTTCAATCCTTTACAGGCCCCACACAGATTCCAGCTGGAGGAGGCGGTGCTGGATAAGCTGAAGATCACGTTTGAGAACAGCACTGACTTCTTCGGGAGGATCATTGTGTACCACCTCGGGGTGCTGGGGGAGAGGCTTTAGGGCAGCACAGGGGGGCTGCTCCCCATCGCCTGTGTTCCCCGTGTGGAGGGCGGGACAGACTTACAGCCCTCAGCTGCAGCCCGAGGCGCTGAGGGGGACCCCCTGTCCCATGGGATGGCAGTGACAGAGGGACACTAGTGCAGAGATCCATGGGCTGGACTGAGCCCGTGGTGGGACACAGCCTCTGTGACTGGGAGAATAAATGATGTCCCTGCTCCTCCCTGGCTGCTCCTTGGGCAAATGGCACCCTTTGACTGAGCCCATGGCTTTGCCATGGCCATGCTCGTGCGTGGCTGGAGCAGAAGGGGGAAGTGTCCCCTCCCTGGGCTCTGGCTGTCTCGCACCTTTCCGACCACCCCTGAACAACTTGGAGCAGCTCTATGCAGCCTCAGAGGCTCCAGCTGGGGGTGGCACCGTGCTGACTGCCAGCCGGGGCCGTGCTGTGTTCCTGGCTGGCAGGGTGATGCTTCCTGCTGGGCTCTGCTCCTGCCTGTGGGTATTTCCCTGGCTGGATAGCAGTGTGTGGAGGGAGGGCTTGGCAAGCTTATGGGCGTAAGAGGGAGCTTCCCTCTTCAGAGACAGCTCCGGAGAGAAATACCAGGCCTTAAAGAGGTTGGTTGGCCCAGTTCCCCTCATGGGTTGCCCAGTAGCTGGTGCTGGATCAGGGCCTGGCAGCTGTGACAGGACAGGGCTCCACACGCCTGCTTTCAAGTTTTAATTCCAATGACATGATACCTGTTTGCATGGTCTGAATGCAAACACGAGCACAGCAGCTGAGCCTGGACACAGCAGAAGAGTGAGTGTCCGCGGGTGTGAGGCCCCATGGCCATGTCACCTCCAGAAGAGGCACAGAAGCACCCAGGATAGGCAGTTCCCAGCTTCCTCCATGTCTTCCTTGCTTGAAGTATCACAGCACTGCCCATTCCGGAATGGCTGGGTAAGGTCATGGTGTTCCCAGAGGAGAGCCCTGTGCCAGGCAGGAGAAGCGCTGGAGCTGCAGCAGGAGCAACCGTGTCATTCCAGCTCTCTGTTCTGAAATAGCTTGAGGATATGGTTTTCCATAACCTGTTGGACTAATGGAGGGGAGAGAAGTGACACACAGGGAAGCCAAGATGTGAAAAGCCAGGACTGCTGTGTGCAGGACCCTGTTTTCCAGTGGGAGACTGGAAAACTCCTTTATCCAAGGGTCTGTCCATATTTCCTGTGTCCCCATCCTATCTCCAGCACAGGTTTGGAGGGGGAGCAAAGGGAACAGGACCCATTGATTTCTTCAGCTTGGTTTCTCTGTGTGGCAGAGCAGGGAGCTGTGCTGGAAAGTCAAGGAAAGCCCCAAGCAGGGCTGGAAGCTGGGAATCGCCTGGAGCCTTTTCAGGGCTCTCTGCCAGGCAGGAGGGGACACTTGCCTTTCTTGTGTCCCAGGGCCACAGCCAGATCCATCGGGGTGTAGCCAGAATCTGCCTCCTCTGTCAGGTCAGCACCATGAGCTGCGAGTAGGCAGTGGGGATCAGTCCCCTCGGGGTGAGCACGGGGTGAGGGGACCCCCAAAAGGTGCCCATCCTTGGGCAGCTGCTCAGGCGTGTGAGGTGGTTACCACTGAGCAGAGCTTCCCTGTTACCTAGTAGGGCCTCGACACACTTGACATGATTGCCACGCACGGCGTAGAGCAGAGGAGTGCCACCGTTCTGCAGGGAAAGGGAAGCGGCTGTGTCACCACCAGGCTCACGTGGGGCCGCCCCCACCCAGCTCCTGCTGCGCACAGAAAAGGTTTTATTCCCTTTGTTATACAATAACTTAAATTGTGTCATTTGAAAGACAAAGTTCTGAGCACTGTGTCCTTGTGGCCAGAAGCATCACCAGTGTGAACAACTGCAGAAGCCATTAATGAATGCCGGGTTGGACGGGCCTTGGGGAACCTGCTCTAGTGGAAGGTGTCTCTGCCTATGGCAGGGCTTGGAACTATGTGATCTTAAGGTCCTTTCCAACCCAAACCCATGTTTTCTAAACCAACTGCATGAGCAGGCAAGCGTGGCACTCACCCAGTCATAGATGTTGATGTCCACGTTCCTCTCGAGCAGCAAGGTGACGATGTCGGTGTAGCCACCCATGCTGGCCAGGGACAGGGCGCTCTCCCGCTCCTTCGCCAGTGCATGAGGGTCAGCACCCTGGGGACAGTACCAGCGTTAGGGTGAAGGAGCCCCAGGGTGCTGCTGATGGAGCTGGGTTACACGGGGCAGAGGCAGCTCACGTGTTCCCAGTGAACCAGGCGTGTTTTAATCATCATCATCTCAGGTGAGGACTCAAAAGTCCTCCTCCAGTGTCAGTAAATGAAGCTTTATGTGGTTCCTATTACTCAGGAACCCACCACTAGTCAAGGTGTTCCCAACCCTGTCGAGATGCCTGTACAGTATCCACTGTCTCTTTTATTACTGATTTACACAGAAAACCTCCCTGTCCTCCAAGCCCTTGCCACCACAGACCTCTCCTGGACTTCATTATATCCCTTATCAATGTGTCACCTTCCTTACTTTGGGTTCTATTTGTCTCTCTAGTAATGTGCTTCAGACTTGCTGCTAATAGGGCAACAGGGTTTGGGCAGTGCTTATGAGGTGTGAGCGCTTGCTAACGATTGGATATGGGACAGAGCTTTGGGGAGCAGCTTGATCTAGAGTGCAGGAGGCTCTGGTTCCTGCTTACCCCCAGACAGTCCTTGACTGCAAGCCCAGCACTCAAGGACATTGCAGCAGTGAGTTCATTAGCTGCAATGATGCCTCGGTGAGCACACTTGCAGGCAGATTACAGGGCCCCAGTGATAAGCCTGATCTCAAATTACCAATAAGCAGATATTTAATTACAAACAGTTCTTGCTAGCTGTGAGATAAGTCTCTTCATGCTCTTGACTCAGCTCACAGCCCAATGGGGAGTAGCATCTGACAGCGCCTGAGCCGTTTGCTTTGCAAATGTATCCCGTTTGGTACCATGGGAAAGATTGGCTGAGATGGTGCCAGGATGGTGCTGGACAGTTTGGCAGCCACTGGGACTGGCGGCGGGAGGGGGTGTGTGTGTTTCCTGTTAACAAGTTGCTGTATAAGCATGGTCTTACCCATTCCAGCAAGTGCCGAACTGTTTCAATCTCTCCAAAGGCTGCAGCCCAGATCAGTGGCGTGAAACCTCTCTCATCAGGTTTATTGACCAAGTTCTCACCTGCACAAACACGGATGAGACATGAGAGACAGGAAGGGTAAAGCCCCATCTGCTCCGTGTCCTCCCAGTAAACCCAGCAAAGGCTGTCCAACTAAGCTGAAAGAGTGACCTGGCGTGATCTGGGGTGAGACCCCGGGGAGCCACAGTACCTTTCCGAAGGTGCTCCTTGAGCTGGCTGAGCTCCCCCTGGGCAGCGAGCTGGTGAATGGACAGTGCTGGGGGACAGAGAGAATTCACCCATCAGGCTAAAACACCTCCCAGCTCAGCACCCAGTGTCTGCGTGCGAGGCGCGCGCTGGCACTCACTGTCCAGTGTGGCTGGGAGGGCTGAGACCTCGTTCCCTCGCTGCCTGTTCGTCAGTGTGTTCGAGTGCTTCAAGGGGAAACCTGTTCCCAGAGAGAGGACACAGTCAGGACGCATCTCCTCTGTGCACTGGGAGGAACCACGCTGACTTGAGACCGGAAGCCTCCTGCACACTCAGGTCTCGTGTGTGATCTGAAGCTGCTCCCTCCTGTCCCTGGCAAAAACTGAGCAGTGTAAACCAGAAATTATTCCTCTGCAACTAAACCCAAGATGAGGTTTGAGCAATGCCCCAGGGACCCACAGCCGAGCAGGGGAGATAAACCAGCCCCAACTGCTGCCGAAGGAGGGGCGGGGTGGGTCCATCTCAGGCACTGTGGGAGGCAGGGATCTGGCATTAACGGCATAATGGCACACGAGGGATGAGCTCATGTTCATCCTCATATGTCCTACCCCTGAAGAGCTCCACATGGAACTCTCAAGGTGTTTTCAACACACGAGTCCTAGTTTAATTAGGAACGTACATGAAGAGTTTGCCATTTCCCATTCCACTGCATGGAGCTGCCTCTCACTGCCAGCACAAGACACCAGCAAGGCGATTTGGACTTGGCCTGCCCATGTTACGGGAGGGACCGGCAGCAGTAGGACTGTTCTCCAGCTCTCTTTGTGGGACGAGAGACCCAGCTGACCTCTCCCATGCCTGTCTCCCGGTGGGGCTGCCTGAGCACCAGGCTTTGCAACACTCACTGTCAAGAGCCGAGAGCTCGGTGCTGTTCTGCCCGTCCATCAAGGGCTTCGTGAGAGCATCTGCTCCACCTGCAAAACCAGGGCAGCCGCTGGGGAGCACCCGGGGCTCCTCATGCGGAACAACGAGACCCACCCCAAAGGGTGATCCCAGCGATCCCGGTTTGCAGGGGGACAGCTGCTGGAGGCTCCCGGGTGCGCACATACCCCACCGCAGCCCCAAAGCCCCGTCACCCCCCGCACTCACCATCCCCATGGCCCGAGCGTGCCACGTCCTGGCCCGGCTGCAGGCACAAAGCGGGGACACCGCTGTCCCCCGTGTCCTCGCTGGCACTCAGCTCCTCCGCGCCTGCGGCTCCCTCGGCTCCATTCTCACCCTCTTCCGGCAGCTCCTGCGCAGCCCCGGCGTCCGGGGGGGTCTCCACGGGACGAACCGCTGCTCCTTCACCTTCCATGGGGCAGCTGCCACATAACAGCGCGTTAGAAGTGGGGGGAAAGTGGGGACACCCCGGGAGGGCGGAGCGGACGGGACACACACACACACACACGGCTGCCGACTCCCGGAGCACCGAGGGCCTGCGGGCCCCCAACCCCTGCGTGCCCCCCGCTCGCTCCCCGCACCGGCCGGGCCGGCTGTCCGCAACAAGTGCCTGCGCTACAGGCGGGGGGCGAGACGGCTCCAGGAGCGCGTTAAGTGCGTGCTGTTCCCTCCCTCCCTCTTGTTCCGCGGGCTGGAGTTCCTCAGCGATGCACTGAGCTCCGGGGCTGTTCAAGAGCCTTTGCGTTCGGGGTAGTTCTGTTTTCTAACGTTTGGTGCAAGTTTAGCGGTCCTGGTTCTCTTGCTGTGCTCTAGGGGAATGCTGAGCGTGTCCCGTGTTTCTCCCCATTTGCCATAGGGGTTTTGCATGCCTGTGCTCTGCTAAGCAGTCTAGGGCAGGCGGAGTGGTTGGGTCCCTCAGCGCAGGATTTGAGCCAGGAGGGTGGATAGCAATGTTTTCTCATCTCGCCTGCAGAAGCCGGACTCGGGTCAGGCCTTATTTTTCGCGCATCTCCGTGAAATCTGGGAAGTTTTCAGTCAATAATTTGCAGCAAAATGGCCTTGCCACCTTCTCTGTTGCATCAGCTAGTGTGCTTCTTAAAACTATATTTATCCATGCCTGCTCATACTGAGGGCTTTACCAAGCCTTGTAACCATGGTTTGCTGCTCAGAGCCTGCCTGGTGCTGGGTGGGCTGCCTGGGATGGGGATGTTTTGCTCTGGAAGCTCTGTATGCAGGGAGTAGGGCTGTGAAGGGTTGCTGGGGTGTTTGCTCTGTCGTGGTTTGCTTTTTGGCTCTGTGAACTCTGGCTTGCATGCAAACAGGGAGTCAAAAAGAGAGCCGGCGGTGGTTTTGAGTGTCACAGTCTGCAGGGCCTCGCTGGAGGACTTCCTTTACGTGTGGGGACTTTCCCGGTTCTGACATCTTATCCATGTAACCAAGCGCTTTTGTTTAGTAGCTAATTAACAGGGGAGGTAGAAGAATTGTAATACTTAATCCAGCTCCTTGTCAGCACAGGATCATTCTTTTTCTGGGGGTGTATTACTGATGTGCAGACAAAGATCCTTCTCTGAAATTCTTTCATGGAGCCTTCTTGCTAAGGAACAGGCATTCTGTTGTCTTTGTCCACAGACTGCATCTTACACAACTTAAGGAGGAAAGATCTCCGGGGGGGAGAAGGGTTTACTCCTGGCCCTTATGCTCAAATGTTAATTTAGAACTCCACATTTCCTGTGATTCACAGCTTGTCTCTTGACATCAGTGCAATTTTCTGTGGGAAAAAACAAGAGCAGAGTGCCTTTGAGCAGAAACTGAACCACTAGTTAACTTTTCCCACATGGTGTTGTCATTAAGTGCAGCCTTTCATCAAGTAATAGCAACTGCTAGGCTGTTGGGGGTTTTTGTTTGTTTGTTTTCCTGGGCTCTTGGTTATTGGTTTGTGTTGGGATTTTTTCCCCCCCTATTTGTGTTACAACTTCTTTTATTCAGTTAATTTTGCTCTTAACAGTGATTTTCATTTTAACAGGAGTGTGTGGGGGCATTGATCAGCATTCTAGCAGCTGCAATTAATATTGGGTGGAAAGTCTTTCCTGAAGTGCTGTTTCAGACATACTACAACCCAAACAGTGCATTGATTTCTCCTTCCTCCCCTCCCCAGGGTTCACAGCTGGGAAGTCTGCATTGTGGTTTTATTTAGAAAGCAAAGGCTGTGGTCTGCTTTTTGATCACAAGTTCCTCAGGCAGTTGAGATGGAGCATGTTGGCCTGTTCATTACCTTGAGTTTGGTAGGTTTAGGAAGCTCCTTTTGCCACCAGCTTTTCCTGTATGTGAGCACAGTGAGGTGAAACTATAAATGGTAGGTATAGCTCTTTTTGCTGAAAAGATTGCAGTCATCTTTGCACTGCCAGTACTCAGCTGAAACTTCGGCTGTCAATTGTAGCAGTCAGGGAGTGTGTTCTCAGTAGGTTGGGTGCAGAGCATTCCTAGCACAGGGATGGCCTGGGTGTGCTGTCAGGTGGAATGTGAGTGGCAGGAAGTGCTCAAGTCTAGGGGCACTGGAGGAAACAGAAAGTAGATGCTTTGCTAAGTTGAGCAAAAGAAACTTCTTTAGGGGATTTTTTAAATCTTTATATCACTGTGCAGGGCAAAAAAAAACCCCAACAAACCAATCAGTGACTGGTTGTTATAATGATTGTTTGAACTGAAAGGGCAAAATGGCATGCAGAGGAGAGACTCTGAAAACTTGTGCTTCTCCTCTTTTTTGCTGTGAGTTACTTCTGCCTTAGTTCCCTGCGCCAAAGAACCCTCAGTCCTGGCTTTATTGCATCAAACTCTCAGAGCCTTGCTTGGTGTAGGTTTGTTGTACTGCTTTAGCTGGATAACTGGAAGAAGAGTAGAGAATGACGATGAAAAGCAGGACAATAGCATTTCTGTAGGCTTGCACATTTTTCTCATGCAGAAACCTAGAGAGGTTGTTCTGGGAGCTGCTGCTCTGTGAACCATTCTATGGAATCCTGTGAAGCAGAGAGGTGCTGTGGACATCTGGGGTTTATGCAACTCTGTTGACTTGTCTTTGTTTTCAATCTTTATTCCAGAAGAGTTGCCATTACTGAAGATTCTTAATGCCAGGTAACCAACTTGCTGCCGAATAACCATGAAAGAGACGAGGTAGCTGCCCAAGCGTGAGATAAAAACTGATTTCAATGGATTCGAAATATAAAGACGATTTATTTAGGAAGTATGTACAGTTCCATGAATGCAAACTGAGTGCCTCTGACAACAAGCATCGTCCGATTAATGATGAATATTTACGAGTGGCAGCCGCAGCCTTTCTTTGCCTTCCCAAAATTGATCCCTTTTATAGATTCCGGTTGATAAAGTTCTACGAGATTGCTGAAAACTCACTGAGATCTGTGAAATCCTCAAGTTTACATTGTCTACGTAATGCATTCAGCATGCTCGAGACAGTTGGAATTAATCTCTTTCTTTACCCCTGGAAAAAGGAGTTCAAAAATATTAAGGTAAGACATTTTATGTGTGGCCATAGTGAGAACATGATTTGTTTTTCTTTCTTTGAACGTACTTCATGTGTTTCTTCTATAGTCTTGCTTTCTTTTCCCCACCTATTAGCATGATGTATATGTTTGTCTACATGCAGTTGGTAAACAGAAGCCATAGGAAAATTGCAGTGTAAAGTGTTGCACTGGCAAGAGCAGAAGTAAAAGTACTTTCACACTTATAATATAACCATAAAATAGAGGAAGAGATTATTTAAGGGTTTTGTTCAGCCTAGCTTGCTACAGTGTCTTCATTTCTACTTTGAGATGCTTTCACTAGGGTGAAGTGGTCAAGTTTTGTTTAAGCTCTTTCGAAGTTTGATTTTTGTCTTGGAACAGCTATTAACGGAGCACAAGTACTAACAACCATTGCATGCTTTCAGGTGGATGCTTTGCTGGGGTTTCCAGAAGTTGTAGGATGATGGTAAAGGAATTTCTCTAAAAGCATTGTTTCCAGAGTATCTTTTATCTGCTTGTCAGCTCTCAGTTCATGAAGTTTGGATTTTAATGTGCTTTCAAATTATTTATCTATGCCAGGATCTCAGAGGGAAAAGTAGGAACTTGCACATTGCTCGGCTTGGGTGCTGGAAGTCAGATAGTGAGTTTTCTGCTGTTGATTTTTCTCTTTTACCTTTTTCTATATGATTATTCAAAACTGCTGCAGCATTTCAGTAGTGAATGCTGCAGGTGTCTTACAAGAGCAGTTTTGATACTTGAAAGCTGGATGAAAACACTGCTGGTACAGGTGTCTAAAGTCATTTGTGGGTTGTGTGCTCTAGTGATGGGTGCTTTTGTTTTTCTTGAAGATGCTATTTCATTATTTCCCTGAAGGGGAGCTACCTTTATTCAAGTTCTCTATATAAATCTTTTTCATCTTATGCTTAAGTTCTGGCCTTTGAAATGCTGGTTGATCCATTGAGGATAGCTCTTGATGCACTGCCGATGCTGACTTTGGTTGTGTGTTGTGGATCCAGTAGCTGTTCTATACAAAGGTATGATGGGCAGGTTACTCTTGCCTGCAATCTAAACCAGTTTGAACTGAGTTAAGAACATACCTCGGATATACCAGATGCTAAGGATATTTCAATGTGCGCAAACTCATTTTTGGGGTATTTTTTGGTCATTTTTAGTGCTTGACTTAATATGAAATTATATAAACCAGACATTTAAAACTGCATAGTAATAGTACAGTATATTTAAAGCTGAAGAAGACTTTTGTACTCCCACAGTAACTCAGAGTTCCTGTTACCTCTAGCTGGCCCCTGTCCAGGGGCAATACATGAAATCTTTGCCTTTTTACCTTCCATAGTAAGCTTGCTTGTAAATGCAAACATATCTGGTATGCGGAAAAGCTAATGTCCTCCCTGTTGGATTAAATCACTGTGCTATGCACTGACATTATGCTAATCAGGATTTCAATTTGAATGGAAACTCTCCTACTTTGAATTTGCCTCATGCAGAATTTCCATCTGCTGAGCAGGAGGAATGAAGAAATGGAGTTCATCTTGCCATGGGAGTTGCGTGTGTTCACTGTGCTTATTATTCTATTTAATTATATGGTATCTGTCACTGAATTATCTGAACATCTAGTCCACCACTGAATTTGTAACCTAGTTTTCCTTTTATTTCCCCCCAACCCCTTAGACCTACACTGGACCCTTTGTTTATTATGTAAAGTCTGCTCTAACTGAAGATGATGTAAGGCAAATTTTGAACTACATGGGCTATGTTCAAGAACTGGGAACAACGTATAAGCTCAAAGAGCAGGTTGATGCCATTCAAGTGAAAATGGTTTCATTTGAACTCTTTTTGGCCAAAGTGGAATGTGAGCAGCTTGTTGAAATTCACTTGCAAGTGAAGGATAAAGGTTATTCAGAGGTTGATGTCATAAATGAACGAAAAAATAGCACTGAAGATGTTAGAGGCTGCTCAGAAGCCATGAAACGGCGCGTAGAGTGCAAAGAAAACTTGAACACTTCCATGGCACGAATGGTACTCCAGAAATCAGCAAGCGAACGGGCTTCTAAAGATTATTTCAAGCCAAAGGTGAGCAAGCCTTCTAAATCAGTGGACACATATGATAATTATTGGGAAAGTAAGAAACCACCTTTGATGAGCTCACTGAGTCTCAGGAAAGAACCATTTTTAGTTGATGCAGAAGATGACATTAAAGATGAGATTATCCGTCCATCACCCTCTCTTCTGACAGTGTCAAGCTCCCCACACGGGTGTTCAGACGAATTCTTGCCAACTTCATCTCATCACAATGGCATGCTAAGAACAAATGTCCCTTACAGCTCCTATTTTTCTGCTCAAGAGGACTTAGATTTATATACTGATTCTGATTCTAGAAGTATGTTAAATTTTAAAAGACAAGAAGCTATTAAGCCTGACATATGGGTGTTAAAAAATGATGCCAACCCTGTTTACCACAAACGCACCCACCTAGCCAAAGAGACAGCTTCCCTCAAGTGCCAAAACTGTGGCGTACCTTGTGGCACTTCTGTTTGCCAAAAGTGTGACAATCTGTACAACTCTAGGCAGGAATACCCAGCAGTGAAACAGAGCACCTATTCAATCAAACCACTTCCAAACGATGGCTTGCCTCCTGCGTCTCTAAGGGATAAGTCTCAGTACACATCACAGACTCAGAGTCAAGAGAGAGCTGCTCAGTTCAGTTCAAAACCCAAATCTTCAGGCACCTCGCGCTGCGGCTTTTGTAACCGGTCTGGAGCTGCAAACACTTGCACGTTTTGCTCTAAGGTCTCATGTGACACTTGCCTCAATGCTTACTATTATGATCCCTGCTGTAGGAAAAGCGAGCTTCACAGATTCATGCCTAACAATCAGTTAAACTATAAATCATCCCAGCTGTCCCATGTAGTTTATAGATAGACTTGATTAGTCTGTTTTGGAGGGGAAGGAAAGGGGGAGGGGAAAGGGCTATCTTAACTAATGTTCTGACTCCACTGATAAGAAAATAACACTGACCTCTTACCGAAAGAACACATCCAAATGTTTGGAACCATGGTTCAGCGATCAGGTGCCAGTTCTTGATTTTTGTGGCTTCTCAGATGCTGCAGACACATTCGATTTCATGCTGCTATAATTTAGGTAACTCCTGAATGATCATTACTTTTCAGTTTCAAGGGGGAGAAGAGCACATTTGGGGTTTTTTTTCTTTAAAACTTGGCAGCTGTTGTATGTCAGAAAAGCGACATCAAACCTGTCTGTTAAGTTGTAGTCATCTCCTTGCCCAAGTAAATCCATGCAAGGCTTGAAAATTGAAGGTCCACATTTTCTATGAGAGATGAAACTACTGCCGGTTTTTGATTAAAGTATGACTCCCAAGAGGTGTGAATGGCTCCTTTTGCCAACAAGGACTATTTTATCTTTTCTCTTTTTTTTTTTTTTTTTTGAAGTGTGTCTGCATTTCTTAATCTCCAAAATGCAAACACTGACTGCCGCTCTTCCTTTTGTCTTTACGTTTCTTCCTTCTCCCCTTATCTCCCTGTTGTTTATCTCGAGGTTCTATAATCTGAGTCTGGACAATTTGTGCTTTGTTTTCTGGTGTTGCCAATTTCATCCTACTGGATTTTACAGTATGGTAGTTCAAAAAGGTGAACCTGTAGTCACGTTACTTAAATTATGCCTGGAGTGTTGTCCTTTCAGATGAGTACTGACTTTCTCTACTTTCTGTTGCACATGTATTAAGTACTGTTCTTTGTACTGTAAATAGGTATTTGGAAACAGTTTATTTTTAATAAATATTTAATATGTTGAGTTCTTAAAAGTGGTAGAATCATTATAACTATGAAGTCTCTCTGGGTTATTTGTTCAGGTGACTTTTTGTTTTTCCTTGTACTGTATTTCATAGCTTATTATAGTCACTGTGGCAGACTGATCAATTTTGGGGTTTTAATCTGACTTTTTTTTTTCTCTCCTTCTGACAAGGCTGCCACTAGTCTGAGTGGAGTCTTGTCTAAGAATTGCAGGATTTTGGTTCTCAGTGCACGCTTTTCCTTTGTGGTTATGGAAATTGTAAGTATAAATGTTATGCTTGCTTCCAAATTCATTGCCACCTCTCTAGTGTAGTCCAGCAAGTAAAGCGCTGGCCTGGTTAAAAGTCAGAGCTCATTTGTGACTCCTGTTAAAGTAAACCCATCAGTCATGGATGTGAATCAGATAATAAGATTTCTCTCTGTTACTGTAGTACATAGGAACCCAAGTGGAGAAGCAGGACTCCGTCGTGCTAGGCTCTGTACAGTTTGACCCCCAAACAACACCTGGTTATGAATAGGCTTTAGTTTTTTTGTTAAAAGGAAACCCACAAGAGTCCTTCTAGCTTCCTTATTCCACCTAGCTGGTTAGAACAAAGTATCAGGCAACCTAATCTGATGTGCAGAATTTAATGTGTTTAAAATATCTGTAAAAAGACTCTTAGCTGAGATGTAAACTATGTAGTCCACTCTGCACTAAAATTATTCACTTAGGGGTTTTTTAAACACTGTTAGAGTCTAGGCTTCTAAACTTAAATGTCCATCGATCCCTGTGTGACAGAAACATGCATGAATGATCATTTGTATTACATTTTTTGGGTGGGGGGAGGGATTGAAGTATGTAGAGGGGGAAACTATATAGGCTAATGTTGTAAAATAGCTAAAATAATTTTAGCCATAAATGGGTGCCAGAAGTATTATGGAAATAAGGTGAAATCTGAGTCTTACAGAGGGCTGAGAGCAGTAAGTTACTGTACAGTTTGCACTAAGAAACGAAGTGAATGGTGTGTGTTTAGCAATCAGGGAAAAGTCTGAATTGAGTGACTGCATCTGAACATTATGGTATAGGCAAGTATTGCCTTGCTGACCCTGAAGGTTGGGGTGAATTTGTTTAGGTGACTGATTTTAAGGTTTTGAAAATCTTGTATGTTTTTTCTATAAATATATATATATATATATAAATATGACACAAATGTAGATACATTCTGTATATAGTGAAGAATTTAAAAACAATTTTACTATTAAAATACAGTCTAAGGGTGGTTTTCATTTCGGTGGCTATTTTGGTTTTGGTCATCTTCTGAAGTGTCATGCCTGTTCGGCTGCTCTACAGTGTATCTTCTAGTTCACTAGCTCAATTTCCATATGGCTACTCACACTACAGTGAATAACTAAAACTGTGATGCCACGTAATTTTTACGGTGAACATAGCAGGGACTATACTTGCTTTGAAACAGAAAAGTCCTGTGTATATATGTCATGGAATACTGTAGTACAAAACTGTGTTGAATTGAAGTGATACCATGCTCTATTTTTGTGTATCTTACTGTATGAGTTTGCTGTGATTGATACAGTAAAATATATGCTAATTTAAAATGCAGGTGTTTTGCATCTGATTTGTTTAAGTTATGTTTTGAAGGAATTTAAAAATAAAGAGGCCTTTAAGAAAAGGCTTAAACTCTTTTCTTAAAGTGGAGTGCATGTAGCTGTCTGTCTCAGAACTGCGTTTTGCATGCAGAAATGAGTTGGTGCCCAGAGGTAATCTTTGGGGGCAAAAATGGGCAAGAGCGTATGTATTATGAGCCTCAGCGTTATGAAACTGGATGTACTGCTTGCAGAATGAAGAGCTTTTTTTAAAAGCTTTTATTTTCAAGTCTTAGCGGCATGACTCAGTTTGTTCCATAAGAGCATGTAAGCCAATATGTCAGCAGTCTGCAGCAGACAGACTAACGTGGGGTGGAGAGCAGGTTTCATGGGTGATGTGAAGCTAACAGACATTGATTTCCAGCCTTGACTCTCGATGTCATACACGCTTCTAACGAGCTTCCTGATGTAAGCTGCATCTTGCAGATGATGTGTGATACTACTGATGTACTTTTGGCACTTGAGTTAGGCCTTCTGTCTCCTTCTTCATCCTGCTAGCTCTGGAGCGGGATAGTTCCCCAAGTTCCAGACTAGATCACTTTTTCGTTTGTCCTTTATGTTAAAGCATGTCAGGCGACTGCTGAAATGCCAGAAGTACCATTTCTACAAGACCTCTAATCTTATGATTTCTCGAGGTTACTGGAAGCATCAGGGATGATGATAAAAATCAGGCTCAAGGTAACTAAGATATTCTTGCAGGAAATCTTATCTTACATCACTGTGCTTGTGCTGATGTATTTCTGGTGCATATAAAACAAGACTTTATGGTGTTTGACATTTCTGATTACAGACCTGTGTGTGTCTCCTGTGTCTTTTGCTCTCAACAGAAGTTTAAAGGATGTTAGTGGTTCAGACTTGACGGTTTGAACTGACAGCTCCTTAAATTTGTTTGTTTCTGGGAGATGCCTGTGGGTTACAAGCATTTAGTACATGTTGCTGATTATGCTGTAGAATTTAAGGGAAAAGATTCACCTTTATAATATTTTTTTTAGAGACAGAAGCTAATCTGAGCATGGTGATACGTTGCCAGAGTGACTGGGTGAAAACCAGGAGGTTATTCCAAGTTAAGGTACCATGTTGATGTACCTGTTTTGGCTCCTGTTTAGTTAGTTCCTGAAACGGCAAGGAGTTAAGCCTTTTAGCATGGCTGTTACTGTGATATCTGAGCAGCAACTGAGTTGAGCTACAAATATTTCTATGTGTGAAGGAATGCCCCATGCTTCTTTCTGAAAATCATGGAATGTGGTAATGTTTGTCCAAAGACTGTTAGGTATGTAAATGTCTTAGAAATCTTGTATAAAATTAAGTAGAATTGAACATTGCAGTTACTTTTAATCACCTTTTTCCTTCAGTTGGTTGTACTGTCCTAGGAAAGACACTTTTTTCTGTAACTTGTCTTGCCAGCATTGAAAATGTAGGGGCAGGGAATCAGTAATTAAGTAGCTTTCTGGTTTTGTACTCCTACACCCCTGCTGTGAAAAACAAACTCCGAGGGCAACCTTTTGCACTGAGCCTCTATATGAAAATGAACAGACAAGTGCATCAAATCATCTTATGCAGTGCCTGGAGGAAGGCAAAAGGTTGAAGTATGTGATATGGCAGCAGCTCTTTTAACTCTAAAATCCTGCAGACATGCCACATAATTGAAGCTCTTTCATCTGAGGAGAGGTGTAGGAGAGCCAGAGAGCAGCTGCTTTGTTTGACAGGCTTGCTGTGCAGATTTCAATGTGCTAATGTGTGGAAAGCAAGGCTGTTCCTTGCAGCATTGAAGCTCTCTGCGTTGAAAATATCTTGGCATATTTTATACGTGCAGTGGGTCTTGGTTCAGACCGGAATCTGGAGCCCTGTGATAAGGTAACCTGCGTAGCACTACAGGTAGTCATTGTGCTGATGGGCAGGTAGCTGCAGCCAGACCCTGCCAAAGTCAGAAAAGGCAACTAATACCAGACTGACCATGTGGAGTTGTAGGGATGCTTGACCCTGTAACCAGGAATTTATGGCACCTACTAGCACTCAGAGTGCAGCAATCCTTGCAATTCCTTGTTTTCCCCTCCTGCATTGCTTTTGCTGCTTTCACAGTGGGAGACAGGTGATGAGAGCTCTGGCATTGCTGTGAGTTGTTTCCTTTTTGGAAACAGCTGCTTTGCTGCCCTGACCTCTGCAGAAGAAAGGATCTTGTCTCCTTAGGAATCCCTGCAAACATGGGAGACAGAGCCTTGCTCAGGGACTGTGGGGTGCTTCCACTTGATTTCTGCCATTTTGTAAGTCAGAGTTGCTCCAAGATTTTCCAAATGCAGGCAAAACAGACCATCTGGACTGTGCTGCCACAGATGCTTTCCTGGTGCGATGGGTTTGCCTTTTCCTTACCCTGAGAAACAGCAGGGTCAGAGGCTATGGTTACTGCTGGTCTACCACTGCAGTCAGCTGCCCATACTCCTGATCCCTCAGCTGGCAGCCGTGGGTCTGGTTTTCCACTGTGGTAGCAGATGAAAAGGGGCTATGGAAATATTCACGACATCCAGCAGCTTCCCAAATTGCCTGTGCTTAAAACCAGGCATGGACTTCCACTGAACTTGGAAAGGCTTTGTGCAGAAAAGAGGTGGGCAAGTGGAAATGTTCCAGATAAAAATGAAACAACCTGCTCTGGTATTTTTCTTTAGCAACAAGAAGAAATTTATCTTCCAGCATTTGAAATCTGGGAGGCACTGAAGTCCTATTGCAGGGAACTTCAGATGAGATTAGGGATTGTTTTAATTACTGATACTTCATATTGGTGGGGTTTCTTCTTAGTGCTGCAGAACCTGAATGTAAGTCATGATGGTCCTGGTCCTTCTGTTCAGGCTGGGCTCTATCATAGTAGTTCCTGCTTTGAGATCAGGATGTGAAATACCTTCTGACTGAAGTAATACCACCCATCTGCTTGTCCTGTCTTACAGTGAGCTTTTAGTTAATTCCGCGTTGTGCAGTTCACTGAATTGAAGACAGTGTCAGAGCTCCAAGGGGCTTTAGGTAGTGCAGAATCAGGCCTGCAGTATGTGGCTGACAACTTGCATGTGGCAGCTGCTTCTGCTGTTGTGGGTGTGGGGCTGTCATGCTTCCTGCTTTAGAAATCATTCTCATGATAGTCATACTGTTCTGAGAGGTTTTTTTATCGTCAACCTGCTTTAAAAAAAGAAAAAGAAGAATCAACCCACAACTGTTCATCAGCTCCTTAGTGAAAACGCTGCTTTCCCCCGGAGTCAGTGCAGTCTGGTTTGTAGCTTCGTGTGCAGCGTGCTCCCATTTGACTGCCTTACCTGAAGCTTTCACAGTCCAGCTTTCTGAAGCACTGCCAGTCTAGTGAACTGTCTTTACCAAAGCAGCAATCTCTGCACGTCTCTCCATCGTTGCACGTGTATAAGCTCTGCTCTGCACTTTACCTTCCAGTTAGGCAAGACTGAGCTTCTGTAGTGACTCAGTTGTGGATCTGTGCCAGTGGCATGTGTAAACCCCAAATCCTAATAAATGAACTGTTAATCAAAACAGATGCTACTAACAAGCAAGTCTGAAAAGGAACAGCCTGTTTACATGTCTTGGTGCACTCATGCTAACTAGTGTGTTCATGGTGAACCTTCCCACAAAGCAGCTCTGTGATGGAGGGGAGAGGCCACTTCCCCTGCTGTGTGGTCCCTTGCACCACCGGCAGTGGGGAGTGAGTGGGGTCCCACAGCAGGGCCGCAGAAGCTGGTGGAAGCTTGCTAACAGAATCTGTGTGGTCCCTTAAAAGGTACAGAGGAACCCTGTTAGATACTTCCATTGGCTCAGGGCCAGAAGATCTCCCAGAGAGCCAAGTCCTGGCATGAAGATTCCCTCTACATTGCTCGGTGGAGTGTGGCCGGGTGGGAATATTGAAGGCAACCCCTGGAAATAGCTGCATAACTGTTCCTTACCAGTTGCTGACACTAAAATCCAGCAGACACCTGATAGCACTTTGCTGGCTTGGTTGGGGTGTGTAGATAGGATTGTCTAGCTCTGGAGTGATGGGGGTTTTGTTTGGCTAGGTTTATTTGGACATACTCTCCATTACAACCAAGCATGCAGTGAGCCTGTAATTGCTCACATGGAGAGGGTTGTATTGTGATGCCAAAGGGACACTGGAGGGAATGGGCAGAGTGCCACTGACGGTGCTCTCTGAGCCTGGTGCTTGGATGTGCCCAGGAGGAGGGTGGCTGTATGGATTTGCTGGCTGCAGATAGTGCGGGTTGATTCAGAGGCAGAAGGGGACAAGGATGCCATCTGCTCCATCACTGCTCAAAACCTGCTTCCTCAGGCTGCATTGCTGGAGTGAGCCATAAGCCTTTCTGTCCAGAGGGGTCAGCTCAGCATCACTGTGAAACACCTCCTGGGAACTCAGTTTCCCTTGGATGGACCTGGTGGAGGTGGCTCATTTATCGGTCCTGGGATGTGCATTGAGGGGAGAACGTCATTTCTTTCACTTTTTGCTTTATGCTTGGTTCCTGGCCGTAAGTTGCAAACCTGTTCTAGTATCTTTTCACACAGTATTAAACAAGAAGATGTATTCTTTTAGCTGTAACAAGTCTGTTTTATAAGCTGGCTTTGGGCCATCTCAGCAGAAATCAGTGGGCTGCATGCATATGCTCTGCTTCTCCTTTTTTGGGAAGAGTGGGGAGAGGGGCTTTATTCCCAGTGCTCTGCCTCTCTGTGAGAAGTAAAGCCCCTCTTAGGGCAGCTGCCGTTACATCTTTTGCTATGATTAAATCCCATTATTCTCCAGAACTTAACAACAGAAATTTCTGAGGGATGTTCCTAATGCCAGGAAGGGGAATAAGCATGCTTATGCATTTTCTACTTTGCTGTGAAGTCATGTGGAATAGCTATAGATGGCACTCTGGTATTGGTTACTGCGTGTAGGTAGCCCGTTTCTGTGCTGAAAGGACAGAGCACAGTGAGCCTCTGTCTTGGGAGTGTAAGATCAATTTGGCCAGCTTCTGAGACTTATGTATAGCTTCTGCAGTGAACGCATGATGTGGGCAAGGATGTGTGGAAAGGTAGAAATTAAACTTAAGGAATAAGATGAAGCCTGGTGGCAGTACAGCATCATATTGTAGCAATACTGTTTCCTGCTATACAGATTTTCTTATAGACAGTGCTTCCGTGTGGATGATCGGGCATTTTGGATCTTGTGTTGATAAGGATTTAAGGGAATTCTGTAGCTTTTTTTAGGGAATGTTTCATTTAGTACCTGCCCAGGCTTTCCATGCCCTAAGAGCTGCTGTTTGGAGGCTGTGGTGCCTCTGCAGCTCCCGGATAGAGCTGAGGTGCGAGCTGAGCAGGGGCTGCTCTTAGCCTCTGTCTCCCCCTCCTATGTCTCCAGTGGAGAGTTGCAGCCTGAGAAAAACACAAAACCTCTTCATGTGAATTGGTAATAGAAATAAGACTTAGAATAGGTGAGTAGAAGGGGGTGTTTGCTCTGTGTGTGGCACTTGCCCTATTGCTGAGGATCTTAACCTTGTCAGAGTTTATTCAGACTTGAAAGGTGCTTCATGTGCAGTCAGTCTCAGAGATCCCTTTCTTTCCCGTAGTCATGTGTTTCAGTATTCAGGTAGAGAAGCACAGTTCTGAACGTCCTTCCCAACCCCAACCATTCTGTGATTCATTTCAAGTGCATTCTGTACCCCACAGATCACTGCCAGGCTCTCTGCAGTTTCCCATAGTTAGGTTTTCACATCTGCCTTTCACTTGGACTCTTTTAGTGACTTCTGCCTGTTTCAGGAGTCAAAGCCTCATTCACTTTCCATTGTGACTCCTAAAGTCTTGGGCTGTTTAAAGGCGTATAAAAAAACTAAAGGATTCTCATTTGGCAGCATGGAAGCCTGTGGTGTTTGAATCTTTCATATGAAGATTTCTCCTGCTTGGAGAATAGTTCATTTTAATGCTGTGAAATAGAGCATGATAGCAGTGCTGCTGTATATACTACAGGGAGCATTATGTGCTGCTTAATAAAATGATGCTCCTATCCAAGAATTTCCTTTCATAATGAGAGAGGGAAGGTGCAGTGCTCATGTACGAGTAATTCACACCTAGAACTTTCGGCATGGATTTCTTTAATGTAGTTCTGCCTGCAGCTGGAGTTAAATTCTTTCTTCCTGGTTCAGTGCTCGCTGCTGCAAATACAGCCTTTTAAATGTTGCAATGGTCTAGATACCTCTGGAGCCTAGTGTCTGATCTTGCACCCCGGGGGATTTGGTAAGCAGAAGCAAGGTTGAGACATGAAGATGTGGTGTGTAGCCGTCATTCTACTTAGATTTAGCTGCAATACAATGGGAAACAGAGGAAGAAAGCAACCTATTTCTGAAAAGTCATTCTTGAGATGTTTTGAAACACTGAGGTGTATAAACGTGATTTTGGTGGAAAGAAAGGTGAGAAATTCTGGGAAACAACATACGGCTGCAGAAGTGCAGAAATGATCAAACCCAAGTGTTTCTTGTTGTAGTACAAACCTAGGGTATAATCAGTGTATTTTTGCTTCTTGGTTGTTCCTGAGTGTGTAGTCTCAGGGCAGGTTATAGGCATCTTCTGGTACTTTTCAGTGCTTGATTTAAAAATCTTCTTCCTTTCATTATACTTCCTACTTTTCAACAGGCTCAAAGCCTGTTGGCAAAATGACTTTTAGTGAACTCAAGTAGGATGTTCACATGTCTTGGGAGTGAATGTAGGTTTGACACTGATTTGATCCTGCTTTTCATGCCTGCAGCTTATCACTCAAGCTCTCCAATGAAGGACTTTATTTCCTCAGTCAAATATTTTCCATGTGACTAGATAATAGCTAGAGGCAGTGATTTTTCTGTCAGTGTTTGGCACTGTGGATTTTGTTCAGAAATCTCATGGCCATCTAAAAAGTAGTCTCAAAACCAAGCACTGCATTTGCTTGCAGCACTTGTTTTGTTTATCTGCTTATTTATCCTGCAGAGTGACGGGATGAAGTGAAGTGATGGGGTGTTCATATTTCTGCAGCACTTAAAATTTGTCTTGCTTTCTCCCCAACAAAGCTTGACGTCACAGGGAGGTTCATTTGTTGTCAGCAGACGCCTTCCCTGTCACACTGAAAGTCATGTCCCAGTTTCTCTGTTTGTACTCGCTGGAACACGATGCTTGGGTATAGCACCAGCTCAACTGCAGGTGATGTCCAGGTTTCACCCACCTCCCAGTGGGCTGAAGGTTGGTCTGTTTGTTTGTTTTCCCTGATGCACTAATGCCAGGACACGCAGCAGCTTTGTCCCAGAAGCAGCTTCATGACGGGGAGCCTGATTTCCAGTTCTGTTCAGTCAACAGCATTCCCATCACCAGCAAGCAAAGAGGTTTGTAAGTGGGCTTGTGATTAGAGAGAAGCGTCTGCTGTGAACCTGATTGTGACACTGAAATAGCTTATGCACCAGTCAGCAAGGCACTGTCTTTTAATCATGACTGACACAGTTCTTTACTGAAGACAAAGCCTGGCACTATAATCTTTGTGCTCGTTTTATGCTGGTGGAGGAACACTGATTGCAGTGTGGTTAAACCTGAGCTGTACTACAGGGAGAGGAACTGAGGGTACAGAATTAATTCTAGATAAAACCACCAGTGTGAAAGCCTCATTAAAAACTATCAAGCCATAGAGTAGAGGCATATGTGAAAGAAATTACACCACTGCCAAAGAGCAGTATGAGTAGGGAGATAAGGGGAGAAAAGTTATTGGCCTGACAGTCCTTTAGAGAGGAGGAGAAAATACTGGCTTAAAAGTCGAGCTGATAACGGACTGGTATCTAATGACCCTACATGCGAAAGTGACTTTCCTTGAAATACTAGTTCTGTATACTACTGCGGGAAAGCTTGGTAGTAGCAAAGGAAGTTGATAGATTTCAAAAGGAATATTAATTAAGATCAACTTGAAAGTCCAGCCAAAGATCTATTGAAATTGATGCATTTCTCATGGAAAGTGCCATGAGTTTTCCTAAAATAAAATAATAAGGTACTAAGCCTGCATGTGTTCAAAGTAGACTTTGAACGTTAGAAAATAGTCAGAGGAAAACTAAAGGAATTCACTCTGGAGTGTGAAATTCCATTGCTGCAGGGCCTTCTCTGTGGCAGTGGGCTCAGTATGCAACCCTTCCTGCTGCCCTCAGGGTTGGGGAGCGCACCGGAGGGCTTGATGCAGGTCTTTCAATGACGTTTTGGGCAGCAAGGTACTGATTCTTCAGCTTGCTAAGACACACTTCAGCACAAGCTGTATGCTGAGGAGCATTGCACCTTGCAGTGTTCTCAAACTGGTAGCTAACTTTCAGTTCTTGTGGGAGGAGCACGTGGGGCTGGGAAGAACACAAGCATGTGATATTGGGGCATCTGTGTGTGATATGGGAAGGAAGGAGACTGAGCAGTAATCAGTTTTCTGGTTACATGTTTGCTTCTTTCATGTCATGTCACAGCCTCTTGTCAACTGCTATGTATTGTTCCTTTGGTATCACTTAAAGCCATGTTTGACTTACACCAGTTGAGAATCTAGTTCATAATTCCTAAGAATGAAGAGTTATTCACCACTGTAGAAGTTACATTTCTTGTCAGGTCACTTCACACATGCGGAGCCTTATACAAAACCACAGCACACAGATCTCCCTCCAGTTCCATTTGTGTATACTGAAGCGTGCTCGATTTGTCATACGGCCATGTGGCGTTTGCAGACTGAAGCATAATGTACAGCATCCTCGTGCAGCTGAGACCCAGGCTCCCTTGGTGACCTCTGGGAGAGCTAAAACTCTTGAGGAAAAATCGGTCTAATGAAAGCCAGCCCCCTGCAGAATAGTTTAGAACAAAGAGGGGTTTAAAATACCAAAGTTTTCCTTTCCTGGACCAAACCCATATTCTTGGCGCTGCTGGACCTTTGTGCTAGTAGGACTCTGCTCCTGTGCATGTGTTAGGCCATTAGACATGCACTGCTCTGCCAGTGCTGGGTGCACCAGTTCTACTTTGCAATGCAAATGTGAGACATGGTGAATGTGAATGGTTCTGTTGGTGTGCTTGCAGAGATTTGCAGAAAATGAGACTTACACGCCTGATGCATTTGGGGTATCAGAGAAGCGTAAAAGTGTGCCAATCTTTTCAGTTTCATTGGAAAAAGCAGGCAGGTATGTGGCATAAAGGAGACACCACAATCAAAGCACACCAGAAATGGCTGAGCTGGTAAGTGCTCTTTGATCTCAGCTCATCTGTTCCCTTTGAGATAACTTCATGAAGCACATAGACCCTTTGCACCATCCCTGCAGCTCAGCCCATATCATTGCTATGAAATAGGCATGACCTGGAAGAGTTTTCTATGTACTGCTGTTTAAAGGTGACTGTAAGGCATCCCCCTTTGTGACCAAGACAGCTGCAGTCTCTGTGGATGGTTCTTAGCTGGTCTGAGTGCTGCCTGCTTTTATGTGTGCTTTATGCCTTTCGCTTTCTTGACTTTTGTCTGATTCCTGGGAAAGGAGCCCAAGACATGTTCTAACCCTCAACTCCCAGCATCAGAGCCTGCTCCAGGACCTACAGCTGCTTATTCCACAGATGTTTGCCCTGTTCGCCTCTGCTTCAGTCTCTGCTAAAGTTCCACTGCTGAGAGACTCTGACAAGGGGTGAGATGAGATCTTCCTGATGGGGAAGGTGGAGAGGGAGCACTCTGGTTACTGCACACTGCTTTCCCCCAGCAGTGCTGACACTGGTGGGATCCAGCCCCCAGAGTGCTCCCAGGGATGTGTTGCAGTGTCCTGTCAGGGGCTGTGGAGCAGAGCAAGTCTGGTTTAGAGAGGGTCTGGGAGGAGGTCTCGAAAGTTAAGGGTTGAACTCTGGCCAGCTGATCTTTAAGTAGCAGGCAGCATTCAAAGCACAGCGGACAAGTGGGATGTGAGAAGCCAGGATATTCAGGCATTGGGAATTGTGGGTGGCATTGAAAAGCCAAATGCAAGAACAGAAACATATATTTTAATCTGTATTTCCATTACATTCACAAGGACAAATTTTGAGGGGGAAAGTGCATCTCAAGAGCAACATATGTGTTATCGCATGCCTCCATCTAAGTATACAAGCATGGGATTAATGGCTATTTAACATAAAGCTGAAAGTTTGGTGTACAGGAAGTTGGGCAACAGCATGTGTAGCTTGTAGCATAGATCTGTCTTAAACGAATGCTATCACCTAGTGTTGTTTCTCACAAAATGTTACCCTTCAAATCCACCCCTAACCCACTTGGGAAGATGCTGAGCTGCCTCGTCAGGACAGGATTACTCGGGATTTTGTAGGCCAGGGCGTCTGACCTCAGTCAGGCTAGGTAAGACAATAATGATGATAAAATGAGGTGAGGACACAAAGGAGTGAGAGTTGGTAAAATTCAGCCAGTGTGGCTAAATCTTTTCAGACTGTAGTGGGGTTTTCTCCCCATCTTTTTAAGGCAGTGATGAAGTGGGCAGTGTTGCACGCAAGAAGCAATGGACACAAACATCTGTAGGACACTTGACGCAGTGAGGTGCAGCAGACTAATGGGTAGGGTTAGTTACATACAAAATGTGCATGGGGGATACAAAAGGAGAAAATGTGACTGGCGTACTGAAAACACATTGCATGCAGATTTCAGAGCCATGCACAAACACGTAATAAGCAGAACCTTGTACCATCTGAAATAAGAGCTGCTGACACTGTTTGCAGGTGGGGAAACAGAGGCTGAGTGAGGTGGTGTGATTCACCAAAAGGGAGAAGCCCACAACTGGAAGTAGTCCATTTTCCAGATTCATGTCACTAGTATGATGTACTGTACCTGTTTTGGTGCATCCCTGCTCTAGCCAAATAGTTGTGGAGTACTGAGAGATGGGGTGAGGCTTTACATTGCTCTATGCTCCAGCAATTTTGCTTCAGAATTTTCTTCTGCCCCTGTTTATGGTGATTTTCTTTGTTTTTATGAATCTGACCAAGCCTGTCTTGAAAGAGAACTCATCTGCTGTTATCAAGGTTATATGTTAGGTGCACGCTTTCAGGGAAATAACATTGACCTCATTGATTATGTTGTAGCTCTGTCTTTTCTAAAGCTTAGGACACTGTCTGCTTAATGAATGCAGTTGCAATCAGTGCTTTTATTCTCTGCTCTCAGTTTGGTCTCTAAGATGAAATGCTCTTGTGGTCTGAGTGGGAGCCGAGAGTGGCAGTATGCAGCACTTCAGCTGCAGCTGGCTGGCTTGGAGACCTCTCTGGTCTTCACATTTTCTGCCAAGTGGAGATGATAATGGTTCGTTAAGACACCCTGTTCATGCATAGCAGCACATCTGGGAAGTGTCTTACAAACTATCTGCTGTGTTCAATCCCTTTGGGCCTCTCTGCAGGGGGCATAAAATAACCACTTGAGCAGAGTCCAAATACCTCTTTTCGGTTCCACACTTTTTATTCAGTGCATCAGTTCTGTGATTTCCATTGTATTTAAAATTTATCTACTTGTAGATATCTGGGTTTGGCTGAAATAATGTCCAAGTTGTCCTTCATGGGCTCTATTCCTTCACAAATGATTCTCCTGCTTCATCACTGCTTATTTTCATAGGCCTTTACTGTTACCTCACAGAATTATCAAGTATGTCACTTACTGAAGGCTTCACATTTCTTTCACAATCTTTTTGTTGGTTGTCCTGAATGACTTTTGCTTGGCAGCTGCTGACATTCTGTTAAAGTTTCCTGTGGCAGACCTAAGGCTGTGCTGGTAGCTTTGGGGTTTCATGTTGCTGGGCCAGTCACAGACTACAGGCAAGTCATGTCAATGTTATCCTTCCTGTTGAGTGCTTACCAGTTAATGGGTTTAATAGTAGGGTTTTCACAAGAGTTTACCACCTCTGTCAGTGAAAGGTTTTCTCTCACATGTAAGGAAGCATGAGTGAGGAATTGCACTGACTTAACTCTTCGTCTCAATTTGGCCACCAAAGCTTTGTATCACTCCAGAAGCTGCAACAAGTGCACTGTCATTGTTGTGTGAAGGTAGCAAGGCAGTGCCAGCCACTTGCCTGGAGTCGGGGAACAGTTCAGTAGCAGAGCTTGGAGCTGTTCCTGTGGAGGTATATCTACACAGCATGCAGATGAGGCCCCTCAGTGATACGGTTCAGTGGTGGTCTTGGCAGTCCTGGGGTGATGGTTGGACTTGATGATCTAAAGGTCTTTTCCAGTCTTGGTGATTCTGTGATTCTGTGTGCACAGCAGACACGGACAGGACAAGGCAAAGGCAGGGAGAAAAGTCTTTTTTCAGGAAGATTAGTTCCCATCGCAGGCTGGGGAATGAATGCTGGAAAGAGAGTTTATTCAGTAGTTCTGTATGGAGGTGGTTAATGTTAGCAAGAACTAATGGAGTGCAACTTCTAACTCTGAGAATTAGGAGAGAAATTAATGTCAAGACAGTGTATTCTGTACTTGTATAGCTTCAGAAATGAAGGTTCCACCTTGGCTTTGGCTGGTGGACAGTGTTGCTCATCATCTTTGTGGACTTCTGTGCCTTGAAAATTAAACAGATTTTTACTGTCCTCTGAGACAGGATGTTCTAAGGATGCCGTTTGCCTAAACACTGGAAGAGGCATTGAGGAGCAGGGACTTTCAGAGGCCTAAGCTGGCTGTGTCACAGTGGGTAGGTCATTAGCCCACTGCCAGCTGTGTTTTCTTTGTGTTTGGTCAGTATAGGCATTTATTTTGGCTGTACCACAGGAGCAGTATGTGAGTAGGTAAATAGTTGTTTTGAATGGCTGGTTTAGTCTCATGGGATCCTTTTGCGCTCATACAAAGTTCTGACAAGCAAATCTTCCGAAGGGCTACTGTTTACTTCAGCTCCCACCTGAAGCTTCTGTATTAACCTGCAGCCCGTGCAGTTGTGCTGGCGATCACATACAGAGAACATCAGACA
This sequence comes from Bolborhynchus lineola, assembly GCA_025448015.1. Lineage (NCBI taxonomy): Eukaryota > Metazoa > Chordata > Aves > Psittaciformes > Psittacidae > Bolborhynchus > Bolborhynchus lineola. The sequence continues at coordinate 4,344 of JAOEHX010023308.1, read as the reverse complement.
AGGACAGAAGTGAATCCCTAGCAAGGACATCATGCACCATGTAAGATTCACCCTTTGGTTCTGATACTGTACAGCATCATGTTCTACACATGACTGGCAAAATGGGTAAGTGTGCCCATCTGCACATCAGTACCTTTCTACCCCACACATGGATGTTTGGTTGCTGCCCCTCATGCTTAAAATAGAGCTGTGTCTTAGGGAACTCCCCACTAGCGCTGGCCTGCACAGTGGAGATAGTGTCTGTATCTTGTACTGAGCCTTTTGCTGTCTGCAGATATCCCCAGTATCTGACACAGCTGTTTGGACAGTTCTCTGAGTCATTAATCTGGGTGAGTACAAAGATAGTTTCCTCCCAATTGTCTGTGCACTCCCTTGTCCCATGAATACATCCACGAAGTAATTTTTCACTGGATTGAAGGATGAGGCTCCTTTCATTGCCTGACAGTATAGGACACAGCAGCATTTGGCTTGGGCAGCACAGAGCAGTTGCCTGACTCTCATTCTTTGTGACCCCCCTCTGTCCTGACAGTGAGACCCTTTCTCAGGGTTGTGCTATTTTTAGTTACTCTGATCCATGACCCTTTCCCACAGGAGTTCGAATTTCCACCTCCTGCTGATGTGCAGTATTGCCCTGTCTGGGCTGCACATCCTCACTCTGCCTCCTTGATCTGTTTCCCTGAGCCTCCTGCTTCACAGGTGAATGACTGTGGGGCATAACAGCTCTAATTCCTCCTCTGTCCCATTATCCTACTGCTCATCTGCTTGGGAGGTGATGGAAGGATTCATGCCTGAAGCACCATGAAGGGCAAGGCCACCCCTAGAGTCTCCATCTTCCCTGACCAGTACAAAGTGATTGTTCAGACCTTTCTCTCTCATGAATACTTTTGATGTCTTATTTTTGGAGCACAATATCCTCAAAGCTGTTTTGCCACTTGAGCCCTGGACCTCTGCTCCCTGTTACTCTTTTTTTGCCTCTCCTGGCTTGATTATTGATGAGAGCAATTTACAGTACTTGCTGCCTTATTCAGCAGGAGCAAACTAGGTGTACAAGAGAGAAAATTATTCACATCCTCTTTGTAGACTGAGCAGGGTGCTTCCAAATCTCTGTGCACATGTGTTGTCATTGATTCATGTTTCTGCAGACAACTGTCTTTGCTACACCTCAAGCTGCAGCTGGGCTTCATGTTTGTGCTATGGCCCATGTTCCCAATCTGTATCTGTCACTGCTGCTTAATGGAAAGGCTTAAACTTCCTTCCTCTTGTAGGGTCCTCTAATGGTTCAGTTTTAATTTGCGTGTTGCTGACTGATGTTCTGTTTAGGCTATGATAAATAAAAATTAAACATTCAGAACAGATCTCCAGCTTGGGATGTCGACACATTCCATGAATCCGAATTATGCCTCACAACATCTCTGCACTCTGCTTTCTTCTGAGGGGGACACTGAGAGTCCCAATGCTAAAGGAAATCTATCCCTGCCAGCACAGGGTCACAGGGCATGGTCCAGTTCACGTCTCTGCATGCCAGCCAGGGGCCGATCTGAGTTACTAAGGGCATCAATTGGAAGCTCTGGAAAATCTAGTTGTAATTTAAGGCAGTCCCATCTCTACCTGCTCTGTTCCTCTGCTGGACACGAATGCCACCGCAGCGGAGACTGTGGGAAGCTGCATGCTCCTGTACCTCAGCCCCTCCAGTCCAAGCCTTGTGTTTCATTATAAACCGTCTGAAACACCCAACTTTGCAGAGAAGTGGTTCAAGCGTGGTAGAATTTCTTCTTTCTTGGCTTTGCACTGAGGGTCTTCTCATTTGAGAGGCTTCTGTAAGACTTTGTTCCTGAGAAGTCACTGGAATGGAGATGAAACGTTTAACCAGACATTTAGATGTGCCACTGCTGTTCTATGTGCAAATGATGTATATGCATAGTTATCTACTCCTGACATCAGTGTTCAGTGTACTAAAACAATGCTCATGTTCAAACTCAAGAATTCTAGGCTGGAAGGAAGTGGTATTTTAATGTGCTGCTCATCCTTCAGTTTCTAACATTCCTGGTGTGTTATACTTAAACAAATGCTGTCTCCTTACTGTTTTCTAGTAGAAATGTCTGTCCCCTTTTACAACTGAAATGTGTGATTAGAAGAGATACACGGGTTTAAGTTCAAGGTGTAGGCTGCACCTTTCATTGCCTGTAAAGGTCGCTCATTTAAGTAGGAATAGCTACTGGTAAGCACTGTTATCTGCCAACAATACAGCTTTCATGCACGATTTGCCTGAATAATTACCTGTACTGTATTCAGTACTGCCATTGCCAGAGACCTTTAAAATGGGCGTAACCATGTCTGTTTTCATAAAATGGAAGAAAAAGCACATGGCATAAGACTAAGGGTGGAAAATTGTGATTTAAGATGCCACTTGAGCCAAGGAGATGATTAGGGGTGAATTAAATGCCATTAGTAATCAGGAACAGACCTCTTACAAAATTCCACAGGCCCTGGAAGTCCATGGATTTCAGGATTGACTGCAACAATGTAGAGAGTCTGTTCTGTCCCTTAGCTCATCAGTGCCTTTATCAATGGTGGAATTGCTCACAGAAGATACTAGATAACTAATTTTAAGGTAAAACATTGGTACCACCAGAGCACTAAAATCCACTCCATTTGCATGGAAAAGGTTGTAATATTTGCACATGCAAATTAGGTGCGCAATTATGTAGTTTAAATGACTGAGCACACCGGTACGCTTACAAATGCTTGTAGTCAGTGACTTCCATCACAGGGAAGGAGGTCCAAACACGGAGACGAGTGGTTCTCAAAGTCTCATCTCTTTATGTCCACCACTTATCAAAGGTGTGCTGCCAGCATTTTTATGGGGTGCTCCCAGGAAAGGGTCCTGTATCTGGTGGTGAGCTGGTAGTTTCTACAAGGCAGAGGGTTGAGAGTTTCAGGTTACTTCCTACCATCTGGACTTCGGAAATGCTTAGGTGAGGACACAGCACTACTGAGCACCTCCAATGAGTAGCAGCTGGGCTGCATTGTCCCTTCTTCACCTGGTGCAAAAGCGATACCTGCACCCTCATGGGCCAGCTGGGGAGCAGGAGAGCCAGCCCCATGAGGAGAGCAGTGCTGAGGAAGCAGGGACCTGCCCGGAGAGGCTGGAAGCTGAGCAGGCACCAGTGAGTGTAACATTGCATCAGTGCAGCTGACAAGCAAGGAGACTCATAGATTTTTGTCCCTGTGTGTAGAGCTGGCTGACAGCTTTAGGAGGTGAGGTGTTCTTTGACTATAACATCACTTACTGGGTTCTTCCGGACAGGAAGGTCTAGCGTGTGCACACTTGTGTGTGCATTTTCTTCCCCTACAAGCTTCTCGTGGCTGAAGGAGAACCCAGATCCCCATTTTGAAGAGCCACAGTAATTTGTGTGTGTTTGTTTTCATTTTCAAATCCTTTGTAAGACGAAGAGCCCATGAGCTTCATTTCAAAGGTGGAATCTGGAGCCTAGGTCTGGAGTTCGGCGCTGTTAAAGCTGTTGCCAGTTGCTGTGATGTCCTCCTGGCTCACCTGTGAGCAGGGGAGTGCCCGTGTCCCTGTGTTCACTGCCATTCCCCTCAGGTTTTGGCAGTTATGCTGCAAATACTGCATGTGTATGCTTAAAAACCTTAATGTTTAATTACACAAAAAAGCTTTGGTTAGCACAGACTTACAAAAGCATCTAGATAAAGCATCTTCCAACAGGAAAGCTGTTCTTGTCAGGAGAACAGGATTAAACAGGCATTTAGAAAGTTAAACCCTGGCCTCTTTAGAGGCATAGCTGAAAGCAAGACCTTGGACCGACAGCATCTGCTGTACGAAGCCACCTCAGCTGGTACAAATGAGCTGCAATGGATTGGGAGCAAACCCAGGTACTTTCAGCCTCCAGACTGAACTCAAGTAGGTCTCTGCAGGAGGTGACCCAGGAGGAATTGAAGACTTCCAGTTAGCCTGTGGCCTTCTGGGGCAGAGAGGGAGAGACAGAGGAAAAAGGAGCAGGATTAAAGTCCCAGTGCTGTGATTAATGCTGGTGCTGAAAGGGGAGCAGGGCTCTCTGGTCTGTAACCTACTTGGCAAGTCTTTCCCACTTCAGTCTCCTGGCTGGCAGCCACAAATATTAGTTCTGGGACGGGTGACATTGTGTAGGTTGACATCCCTCTTGTGTTGCCTTTGTAATGCTGCCAGCATCCTGTGGTCGTTTTCTGTCGATTGAGCTCTTACTCCTTTGGGGGACTGATAGCTCAGATAATCAGTTCTTTGTTTCGGCTTATTTATTGGGTTTTTTTTTTTTTTTTTTGGGGGGGGGGGTGGTTTGTTTTTTT
>JAOEHX010023307.1:3092-25389 GCA_025448015.1 Bolborhynchus lineola | reverse complement strand
AGGGGCTGCGGGAGCAGATGGGTGAGAGCGGGCAGGGGAAGGGCGCTGAAGGGGGGGTCTGTGCCGTCGTTCCCCTCCCCGCTTCCCCAGCCGCCTTCCGCCGCGCCCGTCCCCCTTCCCGGGGCGGGGTGGACGGGCGCCGGGAGCGGGATGTGGGCCCGCGAGCCGCCGGGCTTTGTGTCCGGTGGGATGAGGGAGAGGCGCTGCCTTCCCCGGCCCCTCGCCCGCCCGGACGGGTCTGTGGGGCGGTGGAGCCTCCTCTCCTCCGGGCGTTAAGTGCTGCCTTGGGAGCTCTGCAGCCTGTGGGCAGCAGCGGGGCGGCTTCGTTGCTCCCATAGCCCGGGTTTCAGCGCCGTCTTGGCGGTCCGAACTAGCCGGCTGCCTTGCGGGGGCTCTTGAGTTCGCTGCAAACCGGCGGCCTTTGCAGCCGCTTTGGCCCTACGGTGCGTCCGGTGGCTGCTACGAGCCCAGGTGTACAAGGCGGGGGCAGTCTGCGGCGTTGATTCCTAATCAGAGACTGGATAATACCTTTACTTTTTAACTCGTGTCTTACGAGAGCTAAGGGAACCTTGCTTTGGGTGTGTTTATGTGTCTGTTTATGCTTTAGGCCCTTTAATATCATGAGTATTGTGCATCCTTGATGCATGTTCCAAGCATAGTTTCATGGCACATCTCCACACGTTGGCTTTGTGGGTGAGCCATTAGCAAAGATAAACGTTTTCTTATCCGAGACAGAAATCGGGCAAGAGAAGTGTGGTTTGGTCTAAACTAATTTGGACTATGTACAGAAGCTGCTCTGATAGCTTCTTGCTTGATTCTTTTCAATGTACCTGTGTAATTACATAAAGAAGAGTGCTGGCGAAAGGTTCTGAATGCACAACTCATATCTGGCAGCCTTTAGTCTTCAGTGTGTTGTCTGTCAGAAATATTACTGAATTGCTCTTTATTTCTCTTTCCAAATGAAGACAGTTTAGTGCTTGAAGGAACACTGCCAAAAGATAGCACTTCTCACCTGCACAGGCCATGTCTCTTTGATCCTTATCCTTCCTGCTGGAACTGCTGAGCTTTCTTTTGCGCATTGGGTGCAGTTGCATCGTGGCTCCTGAGCTCTTTTAAAAGCGGGCACCCACATTTGCTGGCAGCTATCATGACCTAGATTTAGTCCCAAAACCAGAGGTGAAATGTTCTTCAAGCCAGGCAGCTCCATCTCCCTTTAGATATGCACATGTTCTAATATACACATCGTGTTAGAAACCAAACCCCCTCACTCGATCCTGGCAGGGCTAGACCTTGATTTTTTTCCCCCTGAGGGGATAGAAGTCACTGAACCAGAATCTGAACTTCAGTTTACATAAAAAGCATTTCTAGCAGTTGCATGCTAGAGGATGAACTCACTGCTGATGTGAAGTAATGCTGTCTGCGAGTGTGCAGGCTGCTGTGGTTCTGCTCCTGACTGCTTGTCAGTAGCACTCCCTCGCTCTCTGGGGGAAGCAAATGATGTTTAGAACTGGTCCTTGCCATCCCGTGGTTAGGAGTGGAATTTGCAAGATAATTGCCACTGTACTCGCTGCTGTTTAGAGAAGTTGCAAGCAGCAGCCAAGTCTGATATTGGCTATTTGGAGATGTGAAAAGACAGCGGGAGAAACCTGGTTTGGTCCACGCTGCCATTCAGCCTCTGCTCCCTGTTAGCAGCCTCTTGATACTGTTTTGATGTGGTGCTTGTTAAGGATTTTAGGCCTTGAAAGCATAGAATCCCATGGTGCCACTTGTTACTAACTTCCACATCGATGTGGTAAGTTTAAAGAGACTTTTTCTTGCCATTTAAAGCTAGTGTTGAAGTAAGGAAAAGGTGCTTCTCTTTCTCAAATAGCAACTGTCATTAAGATTCTGCAGGCCAAATCATGCCTGCTGTGTCAGTTCTATGATTCCTTTGCAGTAATTTTCTGCTCTTCCACACTTATCCAATCTTATTTCCTTCAGGTGGATAACAGAGAGCAGAAATTCTACAAAGAGTACAATTCCTACTACAACTAGAAGCCAGTTAACATTTCTGTCAGTGATGCATGAGCATCACTTAACATTAGAAATAAGTTATGATTGTACACTGTGAAACAGCAGTGCAGAAACAGCAGTTGCTTACTCTATTCTTGTGATCCGTGCTTGCTGCTGTCATCCTTCAGGGATGAGTGGGAATTTCTACTCCTATTCTAATACCATAAGCACTGCTGAGCTTGTCAAGATTTGAGAAGAGGGGAATAGGCATTTACTTGTGGTTTACCCAGTGAGTGGTTTTTCTTGAGCAATATGGGTAATCAGAATAAACCCACCTCTGATTTAGGCTGTTGTAGCCTACATTTATTGTTTTATCTTCACTTGCACTGAAATACTAAAATCTCAGATTGTGTCTTTTATAGTATGAACAGTAGGGAATGTGTACTTGCTTTTGCCAGAGCTCAGCTGCGCTGTAGCTAGGATTTCCCCTAGGAGACTGCATCACTGTTGTGAAGATTGTTTAAAAGAGCATATTAAAGTGCTGCGTGTATATTTTCCATTCCAAGACCTAAATTATCTTTTGGGAAACCTGTCTCTGGACATGGGACAAAAATGAAGTGCTTTTCTCAACAGACCTAGCTGCAGGCATTGTTCCCATGACCTGCGTGGTCTAGCCTAGTTATGTTGGAAGCTATCTAATAAAATAACAGCTTCATTCCATCTAATCAGTTGTTTCTTCCTGTGTCAGTGAGACTGGCTTTGTCTGCCTTGCCTGGAGCACAGTTCCTGGTCACTTCTTTACCAAACACAATGGGGAATTGAGAGGGAAAGAAGGCATTGAGTAGTCATCTTGGTGGTGGTTTTGTGAATGACTTGTACGTATTCTATCTGTGGAGCAAAGTGGGCTCAGAAACTGGGACATTCAACTGGCATTTGCTAGGTCTGGCCTTAGTTTCTTGTTCTGTCCAGCTCCTAATAACTTTGTTCTAGGTCTTTAAGGTTTTTCTGTGCTATGTCTTTTTCCCCCATGTGGCAGTAGAAATTAAGAGTGCTTTACCGAGTGCCAAGGCGATAAATGCAGAGAGCAGCTCAGAAGTTGGGTTTCACATAGATCCCAGCGGTGAGAGAAAGCATTCCCAAGTCAGGCTGAGAACTCAGTGTAATTGTGGTGACTACGAGCCTTAATTTCATTTTCTCCTTGTTCATGGAAATGCAATAATACAGAGTAGGGATAATTTCATGCTGATTCATAAAGATGTATGCTACGTATTAGGTGCTTAACATTTTGTAGTCTACTTCCAGTTGTAAATGGTTTATAAAAATGGGTTTATTCTAATTGAGAACTTTAAATTCTTGAGATTCCTCCAAATTCATCCAGAAAGATAAAGATATCGTCCTTGCTGGAAAGAAAAATCAAAGCCATGTGTGTATGCAGCCTATTTTTTGAAATGGCTTCTGCAGAATGTTCCATTCTCGACATAGTTCTTCATGTGTTAAAGTTGCAAAAGATAAGTTTGGATTCCATGCTTCAATTCAGATGGAAGTATTCAACAGATAATGAGTTGGAAGGATCGTAACTCTAATGATGAGAGCCCAGAGACACTGTGGCTTGTACTATGCCTGATTGTGCATAGCCTTAAAATGTGACTAGAATTAAAGACTGTTGCTTCTTTGTGTTACTGCTTCTATGCACTGGTGTATAAAAGAAAAAGAGAACAGATAGGAGTATTTAAAGTACTTATCAGTACTTATGATTTTATTAATTCTTAGTGGTTCAGAGTAATAAGAGAGTTAAGAAGAAATGCCCTGGGTTACTGGGAGATAAATGGAAGAAATACCCTGGGTTAGTCATTAGGGATATCAAATGCTGCTCTCTGTTTTTAAATTTCATTAAATACTTGGAGATACTTGCAGCCCTGTTGTGAAAGGGTACCCTGACAAAGACAATTCTGAGCATGCAGTTTTAATGATGTTTTAATATTCTCTGCATCTGACTGATGATATTTTAAAAACAAACCAGGGTCTTCAAATTCCTGGTCTGCCACAAATAACGTAGTGCCATGTAGCTTCCAGTAATGCATCTGACAACCAGGTAGTTCTTACTTGATGATAGGCTTTCAATGTGTTTGCATATGCCTGGCCAGTAAATTCAGGCTGTCCTAGTTGCTGGGGATGGATTTGGACTATGGGATTCACGTAAGAAAATTCAAATGTTGCTCCAAGTGTTCTTGTTTGAAAGAGAAACCTCAGCTGCCCTCATAGTTCTATCCCTGCCCATGGCAGGGGGGTTGGAACTAGGTGATCTTAAGGTCCTTTCCAGCCCTAACTGTTCTATGATTCTATGTTCATGTGGTGGTCACAGTGCACATAAATGGCCGCAGGCGTTTGCTTTTCAGGAAGGCTGCTGCTTGACGCTTGTTTTCTTCTAAATGACTTTTATTTTCCAGTCAATGGGAAACTTCTGCTTTCTAGATGAAGGATCCACCCCAGAAGTTGGCTTTGAAGAATGCAGTCCCTGCTAGCCAAGGGGTCTTCCCTTAGTGTTTTTTTGCCTTCATAATCCACAGGGAACTCTGAAAATACTGCTTTGTGAGTACTTAACTGGTGCTTCGTTTAGACACCCTCTACTGTTAAAATGCACTGACCTGAATCGTGGGAGGGCACAAAGATACTTTCAGTGGCTTGTGAATTGCCTTCTCTGGGCAAGTGATTTAAAGCTTCTAAGTGTTAAAATTTCTCTCCCAAGTCCAAGAGGGGTTGGCTACAAAAATACAGAAATCCCATAGAGATTTTATGCTTAAAGAACATATTTAATAGAACACTTTTATTCATTTGAAAGTTTATCCTCTGCTTTGTTTTGCCAAGAGGATTTCTGGAAGGACTGTGGTTTTGCAGCACGGTATTTTGATCAGTGATGGGCAGGTTGGGTTCTGGACATTCAAAACCAAGGACAGTCATCTCCAGAGCAGATCAGCAAGTGTCACCTTACTTTTAGATTTCTCTGAAAAGCTCTGCCAGTAGGTAATGAATTAAGCAGAAATAGAGTCTCTTTATTGGTCTCTTTTGCCCTGCATCCATTTTGCACCACTGTTCTGCTTTAGACAGTGCATTTGCCGCATTACGTGTGCTGTGGACCTGTCGGTGTCTTATATTGCTGTTCTGGTGCATTGAGTGATTTGATTCGAGTCTGGAGACTGGTCCCTTGGGGGTAAATGCCAGCACAGTCCCTCTTCTTCTGAAGCAGAGACAGTGTTTGAATGAGCTCTGAAGTTGCCATGAGAAATTCATCAAGTGCAGAAGGCAAAAGCAGTAGTTTTCACTGCTGTCATGTGAAGAAGCTGTTATCCTTCCAGCTAAAGAAATCTCAAAATGGACTTTTTGCAGAGTTTGTCTCAAGTTCGTTGTGACTTGCAGTGCTGGGCTGTGTTCTTTGATGGCATTGTTTGGGCTGTGTGTATTAAACAATAGCCAGCCTGCAAACAAAGAGGACAAAAGCAATCAGGCTGCTCAGGAAAGGGGGAAGTAGTGGATAGAAGTTAGCTGATTTCCAGTGTTAGGGCTAGCGCAGTGTAAGAGAAAGAAACAAAATGGGGAAAACATGTGAAGGAGGAGACACGAGCAGGAGTTTGTCTTGAGGTTACTTTTGCTGTGGCAGTGCAGGAGGGTGAACAGGAGTCAGTTGAAGGCAGCCTCCAGAGTTGGAGGAGTAAAGCAGAGATTCTGGTTTCTAGCTGTCCAGCTTTTGCTGACCCTTGGGCTGGAATGATAGTAGGAACTGAACTGCTCGGAGCGGGTCAGAAGTGAGACTGCTCTGACATGTGTTAAACCAGTCCAGTGTGAGGGACAAAACACAGACTCCCGAGGCATCAGAAAGTGTTTTTAAAGAAACAATATTGCATGTACATCAGCGTGGGTACTCATAATCTTCCAGTATTTGAAACTCCACCATTTTGCCTGTTTGATCCTTTGGTAGCTGTTAAAGCTGTGTCTAATTCTGTCAGTTTTGGAATGTTTAATCTGTATACACCCATATATAAGAGTTTAACTTGCATAACTACTGAGTTTCACAGTGAATCCATTTGAAATTATGGAGGATCATATTTATTCTATAAACTGCTTTCATTTCAGTCCAGTGTATTAGGCTACTTTGGAATTTCCTCTATGCAGAAGCAGGTAACTACTGATTTATGTTACACTTGGGAAGGTTCACAAGGGAGTTTTAGTCATTATATGTTGCATCAGCATTGCAGTCAGTGTCTAATATATCTTTCAAAGAAATCACTCAAGGTGGATGAAAGCAATTTCTGTTTGTTTTTCACTTGGTGAGAAGAGTTTGTAGTTGCCAACCCACAGAAACTGTGCAGAAATAATTCTCTTTACATCTAAAATGCAGCCTTAATTTATTCTAGTGGAGAATTTTACCCAGCCTCAGTGCCTTGCTCTTTCACTGGGAAACATAATGAGCGCTCCAACCTTTCCAGAGCTCCGGCTTCCCTGTGGCTGTGTCTTATTAAGGCAGTGCTTCCAGACAGCAAAGACAAGACAGCAGTGCATGGCTGCTAAAGAACACACTTGGAACCGTGAGGCGTGGGTGTCCTTCATGCGGGAAACATCAACTCTAAACAGAGTCACTGTGCAGATAAGCTTGGTGAGCACGATGCAATAAACAGATTATTAACTTATGCCAGGTAGAACAGGGGAATGATCAGAGTTAAAGCTTGCAGAGAGTTGGCAGTGTGTGAATCGGAGAAGTGGCTCCTTTGGAGCTCCCTTCTGTACAAATGATGTGATTGCAGCAACACGGAGGGTGAAAGATTAAAAACCCCAAAGAGTGGATCCTGCAGGATGATGCAGAGCCTTTCCACGTTTCTTTGGGATGATGAGGAAGAACCCTGGGGAAGAAGAATGTGGGAAAGTGAATGCAGCAGAAGGCCCAGTTGTTTTTCCCATTAAGCAGAGAGACCAGCATTTGGACTGAGGATGGTGCTCACCTAATGTGGCTGTTGGACGGTGATGCAGCATCTCTGACTGCACAGAGTGTTTGGAAATGACTGCCAATTCTTCCAAGGACAAATTGTGATTCTTTGGTCTGTGCTTGTATTACTTTCAAGTTTGGTTTAGATTATGCGCTCCCCCTAAGGAAAAGTGTACAGAGATCAACCCACAAATTAACTAGCAACCTTCCTGGTGCCTCTCTGATTGTGCCCTAGGCTGAATGAATATGGTAATGTGGCTTTGAGATTGCTTCAGCTCTATCTCTGGAGGCTTCCTTCTTGGAAATCCAGTGTGTTTTGTTGATGATGTGGGGGGTTCTCTAAATGTTTCCAGCTCTTAATCTGAGTGTGGATGTTTAAGTAAAAACTTACATTTGTGCAAATAGGTCTCAAGTACTTGTTTGTGGAGCTGCTAATTCATGTACTACATGGGAATGCTTGTGTCAAGAGTTTTCCAGTGGGATTGATACTTGGCAATGAACTGAAGAAACCATATCAAACTGCCTTAGACATTGGGAAGAAAACCAGATTCTTGTACAGAAGTAGTTTCAGCATTTGGCTTAAGGAGAGGTATGTAAAGGTAACAAAACAGGTCTCCCCTGCAGGGAATAAATATAGAATGGAAGTGTGCGAATGGGGCCTGGAGTAAGGATGAGACAACAGGAAGCTCTTCAGGCCTACTGAAGCTGGGAGACAGCAGGCACTGCTTTCTGGAGATCCGTGTGCTTTCCATCTGGTGGCTGCTCAGACACAACAGGAGAACCATCTGCCTTCCAGCTGGTCCGTCAGAGGGTGCCTACTGGAAGGCTCACGTGTTTGGGTCTGGATCCTGTCAGTCCTTGCAGCCCCAGAATGGGATGTGAGGATCAACTCAGAAAGAAGGGGGAGAGCAGGGAGAAGAGGAGTGCATGCAGAGAGGGCTTTGCTCTTCATCATTAGGAAGTTGGTGTTGTCCACCTTATGTGAGGGTGCATCCTTCTTCTGGTGTCCTTTAAACAAGGAGTAATGGTGTAAAACTGGTACCCAATTTTGATAGCATCTGACATGATCTTGCATCCATTTGTCTTAACGGGTGTTAATGAGTGGAAATCAGCTTAAAAGACAGCACACAGAAATCTCCAAGTTGGATGCTGACTTCCCTCATCATTCCTGAAGGCAAAAATGATTGGAAGAAAAAGGATTTGAACAGTGTTACTGACTAGGATTGCCATCGGCTAGACAAGCATTAGCTTCTGTAGTGGAGCAAGATGAAAATGTTATCAATTTGCTATAATATCAAGAGACATTTTGCTTGGAAGCTTACTTTTGGTTTATGGATTTCTTCCTGGCTTTTTGTTACCTGCTTTCAACTTTTATGAAAGCACTTAGACTCACAACAATGCTTTACATTCAGGAGACCTCCTACCTTTTGTTTCAAAGGCTTAGTCTGGGATTTTTTTGGTTGTTTGCTTTGCATAATGAGTCATTAAATCAAAAGAACCAGAAGGATTGGTGTGAAAGTCGGCATGTTCTGCTCTCCCTTCTGCTTTGGCAGGGGTAGCAGCGTCTGGCTGGGTCGTGGGTACCAGGATGGAAGCCCTAAATCTCACTAGATGAAGGGGTGGAGCTGTTTCACTCCTTAAGGAGGTTTAAGAACAGCAACTGTGTGGGTCCTTTGGCAGCCTTGGCAAGGGCCAAGGGTATTAACTCAGTACAAGGATTGAAATAGGAATAAAGTTTTATTTTTAGCACTGGTCTCTTAGGGCATATTGGAAACCTGATCAGCAAAGGGAAGTGCTGCTGTGCTCAGTGAAAGATGCACTGCTGTACCTGAGTGGAGCTTCCAGCCTGAGCGTGAGCTGGAAGGTGGAACTGGGAGCTTGGTCTGGCGCGTTGCCTCCTGCAGCAGCCAGTTCCTGCTGCTTCTCTTGCTTTGGTTTATCCATGATACACTTGGCCCCGCACGTAGCGCTAAACAGGGATGAGGGTGCAGGAGGAAAACTGCTTCCTAAATTAACTGACCATTTTATATACCTATTTTATTATGCATGAATACAGATATTGGCCACATGTGTGGTTTGTACTTTTATTAATATCAGTATTTAAAGGCAGGCTACAGTAAGGCAAGCACACACATTGTACAGATCACACATTATAGCTGTGAAAGCCTTTAGTGGCTGCTATGGGAGGGGCAGCTCAGAATAGAAGTGAGATTTATGTTTGCCTCTAAAAGCCTTCTTCAGAAAGTTTGCTGAGTGTGGCCATGAAGGCACCCCCCAGTAATACAGATTGTAGTGGGATGGTTGTTAACTGGTTTCCTATCCTGTTTAATTACAGAAGTCTTAGGCTTACTTTACAGAGATAGTTAAGAGTTTGTGGAGAATTCTTCGCAGGGAAGCTTTGCTCAGTTGAAGGCTGCTACTTTCATGATGGAAAATGCTACTTTCATTATGAAAAACGAGGCATCTGTGCCAGAGGATATTTAAATGTATTAAAAATGCACATTTCTTATATTAAAGCAAAACAAAATCTGTCCTCTTTTCAAGGTTGCAGGGTACAACAGCACGCAGTTCATTTTCTCATACTGTAGAAGAACGTGGAGTTTGGAAATCACAGTTTCATGTTGTAAATTCACCCTCAAGTTGGCAAGGGCTGTAAAACCTGTCTGCTGACCTGAGGCTTGCTGAAACTGAGCTCTTTTACCTTGGGGGGTGGCTGTTCCCCTTTTAATAATGTTTTCTTCTAGTCCCCAGTTCATTTTTCATGCCAGCTTTATGGATTGCTTCTGTGTGACACGAAGGTGCCTTTAAATCTGCTCCTTCCCAATTTGTAAGCACCTTGCTTCTATGCAAATAATGAAGCACTGAACACGGACTCTTCTGACTGACATACCCCTGACGTGCAAAACCCTTTGGCTAAGTGGTTCCAGCCTCTTTTCACCTCTGTGTCCTTAGTGAGCTGTACTGTTTCCGTAACCCACTTTCCTGTTCTATGGAACCTCCGAGTACTTTTTTGCAACCTTAATGAATTAAGATGAGCTGCCTAATTGCTTTGCAGCTATGACACATTGTTAAATGAGTGCCTTCGAATCAGGAACATTAGTCATGAGTTTGTTTGTTTTTATATGAGTAAATAAATACATAATCCCTACGTCCTTTGTGTCTGGTTTATTCAGCAAGATTTCTAATCATAAACTACTTCTGCAAGTAAAATAAGGTGAATGTTGCACCTCTTAAAATTGCAGCTTGCTTCTTGCGGTCAATTTGGGTGTTTAAGGTCAGAGAGTTGAGGCAAAATCCCAGTGTTGGTCTTAACTAAGCCTGGTGTAGGTGTCGGGTGAGTTGCTTCTGTTGGGCTTCTCTCCTGGTCAGGCTGGCTCTGTCTCCCTGTACGCCCTCAGTCTCCTCTCATCCTGCTGGACACTGAAGATGCAGCTGGGTTTCAGGGTTGGCTTCACTTGAAATGGTATTTGAAGAAGCTCATGTCCTTCCATGCTTTCTTGAGCTATAAAGGTGCCATTGGATGTAAGTGCCCTGGCTGCATGGTTTTGCTCTCAGGAAAGCCTGCAGTGGGCCAGTTTTTCTCAGGCTGTTTTCACATCTAATTGTGTTGAGAATACATAGTTTTGTTGGTATCATTTTGGGGCTAGATTCCATCTATGTGACATGCAACAGTGTGTAAATCAGCCCTTTGATTGACTTTTGGTCTACGTAGTGAAATTACAGTGAGCCTTTATAGCTGTTCTCTTTGCCAGTTGGTAATCGTAGTGTGTCGCAGTGTATCTGGTCTCTGACTTGTCTGAAAAGAGCTCCGAGATGTGTGGGATGGAACTGAGGAAGACTTTTGTTTGGTGCTGCAATGAAAAATGAATTCAAGACGTGGCAACAGCTGTGGGTGACAATTTAGAGTTGCTGAATAAGGATTGTAATCTGCATTTATCACTGACACCACATGGGATTAAACACTTTGAGGTGATTGTTCTTGGGCACAGCCTTAGGGAGGGTTATTACCATGTCACAACTAGTTGTCATGGCAATGCATGGAGAAGAGGGAGACTCTTCCTTCCTCCTTTGCATTCTGCAGTTCTCTGTTAAAGGGAAGCCTGAGATCATTGGCAAAGCTGTCCTTGTGTTACTTTAAATGTTATGCCAAATTCTACTGTTCCTCCTTCACATTATGGTTGAAATCCTGGCATGTTATAGGTAACTTTTGGGGGTTGCCTTTTAAGACAGGCATCACCTTCTGCTCTCTTGTGTTTGTTGATTGCGTGGTGTGTTCTCTTGCTTCCTGT
The DNA here is from genome assembly GCA_025448015.1 of Bolborhynchus lineola. Lineage (NCBI taxonomy): Eukaryota > Metazoa > Chordata > Aves > Psittaciformes > Psittacidae > Bolborhynchus > Bolborhynchus lineola. The sequence continues at coordinate 14,133 of JAOEHX010023307.1, read as the reverse complement.
GTAAGAATCAAGTTGTTCTCCCCGTATCTACCAGCCGAAGGGAGGACAAGGCATCACTGTTGTAAGGATGTTCCTAAACAAAGCTGTGCAGGAAAATGGGGTGATGCTGTCTTGCCCTGCCTGCTTTCCCTGTCACACTTCACCTTTGCACCCTAAAGGTGATCAGTTAAAGTGAAAGTTGGTGCCAAAAATAAAGAAAATCCATAGACAATGATATATAAATCAGTCTCTCTGACTTAATAATGGGTTTAATTATTTAGTGGAATTAATGTTGCCAGCATTTCATTTCTCTATGATGAACTGTGAGCTATAGTTCAGTGTACTCACCTTGGTGAAACTCCCCTAAGGTGAATGGGTCTCTGCACAAATGCTCCAATTACTGTTTTGGAGTCTTAATTTATAATTAGAATTTATTTTTGAAGATCCAATGTAGAAGTCCACTGTAAGCATCCCTTAATGGTTTACTTCATGCAGCTAAGCCACTGTCTATTTCATGGCATGAAATAATGAAAGGTCTTTGTAAGAAGATGATTCTCCCAGTGCTGATCGGCTGTTACAGCTGTGTGTTCAGGCTGCAAATACGCCTATGGTAGCAAAGAGCTTTTGTTATTAAGTCAGACACGTAACTGCTAAATACCGTTTCTTTCTTTATACAAGTTATTAAATAAGGTTGGGGTTTTGGAAACTCTGTAGTCCTTTGCTACACATCTTCAAACATAAGGGTTTGTGACTGGTGTTTCTAACATAGAAAAGTTGTTCCAGGTCTGAAGTCTCATTTAACATGTTTTTTCCTCTGACAAGGTGATCAGCCCCAGGATAGTTACTTAATAAAAGTATTTGCAACCTCAGATAGACATTTATGCCTTTGTTTTAGCTGTTTATTTAACCAGTTTTGGTTGTAGAACTTTTCTTACTATGGAATTATTCTTTCTCACAGTTGCTGCAGCCCAAGCCATAGCAGAAGAAAGAAGAAGCCAAAGTGGCGTTAGTCCTATTGCAGTTCAGACCTCAATAAATATAAAGACAGCAACTAAACCAGGTATAATTATTTGTCATTGTCCTTAATGAAGTACTGGGTTCCCAAGGGAATGAATAAAACTTGTTTTAAGGAGAAGTTGGATGCTCTTTCTTCAGGAGGCATCAGAGCACAAAGCACCTCATCAGTAGTTCGGGGATTCACTGAAGGTCTTTGCTCTTGACGTGCTCACAGTTCAGCTGATGAAGATGCCTGTCTTTTCAGCAGAGCATAGCCACAAAGATAAATGGGGTTGGTTTTGTGCACTGGTTAGGTTACCAGTTCACTTCTTGCTGAAATTTTAGTCTTTATACCTACCAAACTTAAGGAATCTTGGTTCTGCATAGCCTGCAAACTAGCTGTCCCACAGCACTTTGAGGTGGTTATGCTGGGTGAACTATCTGTTCTCAAATTGAGTTGTCCAGGATTCCTGTAGTTCTTGCTCACAGGAATTAATATGTACAAGAATGAGGATCAGAAGTGGCTTTGGAATGGGTGTGTTCTCACACACCTGACTTCTGCTCAGGCTTTCTTTGCCTGTATGTATTAGGCCTTCTAACATTGTGGCTACTTTCTGCTGTACCTATTAAGAATAGTGGATTGGTTGTTTTGAGGGAATGGAAAACGGAAAAAGGAGGATATTCAGCTTCCTATGAACTTTCCAGATTGCATCTTGACTCTCTCTCTGTATGGAATGTGCAGTGCTTTGGTGCTGTATGTCCCTCTTGGGAAGCTCCGTTATCCACGTGACAGTGAAGACTTCCATCTTTCTCTTTATTTAATTTGAATGTTTGAAATGATTGACAATTACGTGTGTTCATTTTTCCTTTTGGCAGTGATAGATGGTTCCATTCTGAGAACAGAAGAAAGACAAAGACTGGCCAGGGAGCGTAGAGAAGAGCGGGAAAAGCAGCAAGGTATTTTCATGTTTCATTTCAAACACCATTTCCATCAATGTCTATGATAAGGAATAACTTTCTTACTCCTTGTTCAGTCACGTTTTCCAGCTTGCTGGGGGCAAGAGGCAGGGTCTGCTCTTGGTCTTGCATCAGTGACCATCTGTGAACCTGAATGAAGAACTATTAGATTTGAGAGGAAAACACTAGAGATTTCTGGCTTTTTAAAGCTGTAATGTCACTGCTGACCTTCCGTTTCTGAGTGACCAGCAAATAAATTTAGCCAATTTCTGATTGAAAGCCTTACCAGAAACACTTCTCAAAGTAAAACTTTCAGCTTTAGAACTTCTTCCTGTAGTCCTGAAGACTGAGGTTTGAGGAATGCTGATTCAGAGCAAATCAAAAAGGTTTAGCTAGCTGAATGCCCTGACTGCTTTGAACACTGTTTCCCTTGTTTCCTCGCACACTGCGGTGGCTCCTGGATTGAAGTGTCAGCAGTATACACTTTATCTTAGCAAAGAATCAGAGACCCAGAGAAGAGCATAAACTTCTTGCCCAGCTTCATGCTGTTTGTGATGTGAATCGGTGCGTGTATGTGCAGCAAGAGATGAAAGGGTCACAGGATACCCTGCAGTTCTGGTTCTTGGTCTCCCAGCTTGTAAGAGTGGTTTCTCCCTGGCCAATACATTTGTTTCTAACATGAAAGCCAAGCAGTGAGAATGATAGAGTTACCCTGACATGGAGAGAGGATAGAACTAGGGCACAGATAAATACGCAAGTATTTTGGGTGCCTTATATCTATATCTCATACCTAGATAACTGCATTGTTGGTGTAATTCTCTGGTCTCCTGGGTCATTTAATCTGCATAGCCGTGGAAAATACTTCCACTGGGTGTTCAGCCACGAGCTTTTTGTCACAGGACTTGCAGCTTCCTGTTGAACTGCACACAGCTGCTCCTAGGGGGAGGCTGTGGAGAATAGTGGCACAGCTCTTTTGAACTCGCATGTAGTAACTGTGGGGTTTTCCGATCTGTCAGTGCTCTAAAGCTTTCCAACGTATTTTGTTCTATAAAAAGAACAGAAAAGCACAACGTAGAAAATTCTGCCTTTTGATACCCAACTTACTGCTTAATGACAAAGGCTTTGCTGTTAGGATGGGAAGAAAAATACATGCTTAATACAAGGTATATGCGTATCCCAACATTCCTGTCTAGGCAGTAAAGTCTAATGGCAGGAAAGATTCTAATTCCAGCCTAACCTGGGGACAGAATTGGACTCCTCTGTTGTCATGTGCAGTGTCATCCAGCTTTGCAAGCTAATCTTGCTGTATGTTCTCGCTTTAAGTGGTGATAAGTTTCTTTGGTAGCCTCTTGCCTGTAAGTTGTGTCATAACATCAATGAATAGTTAAGTTTGATTCTAGTTCTTTCTTAAAAACCTACAGCTGCCAGAGAGACACAGATCCTGGAGAAGGAGAGAAAAGCAAAACTCCAGTATGAAAAACAGCTGGAAGAAAGGCAGAGAAAGCTAAAAGAGCAGAAGCAGAAAGAGGAACAGCGGAGGGCAGCAGTGGAAGAAAAGAGGAAACAAAAAATCGAGGAGGAAAAGGTACTACATGTCAAAGTTCTGTAGCTGGAAGGAAACTTCTACGTTGTTTCCTTACATTACTGCGCTCTGAAGTGATTTGAAATAGGAAGTTATGGAAATGGGGAACGTATTGGAACATAAAAATCTGTCCACATCTGTGCAGTGGGCTGTATAGACGTTACCCTTCCCCATCCCAGGCCCAGCTTTAGCGGCACCTGAGGCACTCAGGCCTTCAGGAGCTGTGTTTGACCACTGGTTATTTTTCACATGAGCAGAAATCTCCCCCCATATTCCTAGATTTCTAGATTGCTTTCAGTGTATTTTCTAGATCCTGTTTGTAAATCAGCATGGCTGGCAGGTCTCAGGCTTTTCTTAGGTCTGTGTCTTGCTTCCTGGGAGCCCCATTGTGGTCCAAGAGGTTCCTATTCTTTCACTTCTCAATTACAATTTGTTGTGTATGTTGAGCAGTTGATAATATTATATATGTAGTTACCATTTGCTGCTTTGATCTGTGTATTGACTGTTCTTATTTGGCAGTTTGCCTTTGCTTTGACTGCATGTGGACCACCAGAGAGGTGTTTGAGTTGCAGAGCTCATTGCAGTTTGGTGGAAGCTGAAAGTAGAAAGAAATGTATGGAGTTATGCCGTCCATTTTGAAGAGTAGATTTGCTAGTATGTGTTAAATGTAGTGCAGGTGCTGAAAGGGTTCATTACAGGGTGTCAGCAATAAAGGCATGACATGCACGTGTGCTTTCACAGACTGGTTGTAAGAAGTTGCTTCATCGATGAAGGGCCTGACTGGGCCCTTGGAGTGCAGCCGTTGTCACATTGTTCTACCAATACATCTGTTTTACCCTTTTTGACTGGCATTATTCTGCACTGGTGTTTGGGTATTTGTAATTGGCTTCTGGGTGTGTTCAGACTGATATTCCATTTGGACTTCATGGAATAGTTCACATTGCTGGAGAACAAGCAGAAATGTTTGGGTGGGCCTTGACTGCCATCCAGTGCAGTCTCATCCCTTTAAGCAACTGCTCTTAAGTAAAAAGCATCCCTTTTGCTTCAAAATGTGTTACCCCTCAGGCTATATAGTATGTTTATTTATGGAATTCGGAGGATGGTGGCTATGTTCAAGTGGCCACTGGGATGAAGAAGACAAGGACTAGCTGATGAGTGTTTGGTTGGTGTTAACCTTGTCTTTTACTGAGTCCCTGGAGGAAGGTGAGCTTGTCCATAGAGTTACACATGAAGAATCCAGCAGGTGGGGAAAATAGTGTGCACTTGACCTGTAAACCTTCCTTTCAACCAGAAAGTGGAAGCAGATCTTGCCTTTGGTACTCTGACATTAGAAAACTATCACTTTCAGAACAGCTAAGCTGTGTAACCTGCTCTAGATGGCCCTGCCTCAGCAACCTCCCTGGTTGGACTAGATAATCTCCAGAGGTCCCTTCCAGCCCCTAAGGATTCTGTGATCTTAGGGCAATACTTGCCAGGAAGATGCCATCTACAGTTGTAAATTTAGTAGATAGAAGTGCATCAAAACATACATAAACCTCCAACATTCTTGTTTGGTACTTCAGCCAAGTCAAGTTAATCATCTTCAATAGCAAATCCTATGGAAAAAGAAGTGGTTCTCTGCCTAAGGGAATCTTGACTAGGATTGAGATACCTGTCTGAACAGTTACTCAGTTATTCTGTGTAGCTGTGCAACTTTCTAGGTCTGTCTTGAGCTGATGGCTGATTTCTGTTGTTCGTAAAGTGAAGCCTGTGTCTCCAGCTATGACTTTGAAGGTTTCCGCACTGCAGATGCCTCCATGGAAATACCATCTACAGATTAGCTAATGTCTGGGCACTTAGGTTAGCTCCAGTTCAGGTTTCTGTAAGAGGGGAAGCTCAGCTTTATATTTCAGACAGGTTTATCTTTTGTCAGGGGACAGAATCGTTCCTCTCTCCCTTCCTTCCAGGTTTGCTTTGTAGTTTGTGTTGTGAAATGGTGTGGAAAGGCAGCAGAAGTCCTGTGTCCTCAAGAGGGAGAAAAGTTTGGATAATGAGTCCCGTGGCATCTTGCATTAGTGTGTCAGCAGTAAATACTGCTTCAAAAGATCACTTGAGATATGAGTGTTCCATAAGAGAAATCTGTTATTGACACATGTATGGAAGCTTGGCTGAGAAGAAACAATCTGGCTTGGTTACAGCTCACCTTCAGAGCTCAGGTGCCCCCTTTAGCAGTTCGTAGTCCTGGAGATGAGGAGCAAAAGCTTTTTTCCATCCTCTCCATCCTGCCAGCAGTGGTTGCTGAAGCCTGGAGCTGACTGGCCTTTTGTACAGCTTTGCCTTCATGTCTTGCTGGTTCTGCTCTGTTAATGCCAGTATCTGTTAAGACTTGATCAGTGCTTATATAGTTGTTTGAAAACCAAATAACCTTATACTTGTTATTTTATAGTGGAGAATTCATTCCACCTTTTAGAAATAAGTCCACAATATAAATAGCTTAAAGGGTAAGCACTTATTTTTGCTCACTTTGGGGCTCATCCCTATTTAGAAAATCAGTCGTGCTGTTTACCGAATAGGAAATCTGTTGGGTGGCTATTTTAAGTAAAGAGTAGAATAGATTATCTGTGCTTTAGCTCAACCTAATCATGCTTGCACTGTTTTGAAACCATTAATTGCCCTAAATGCTCTTTGCATCATAGTTTTTGTAACAAAAGCTTGTTATCAGGCAGTATAGATGAAACAGATTCCAAATTATACTGGGAGGGGGAGAATCTGTCTTCTGGCATAGCTGTACTTTATAGTTATAAGCTTCATAGAGGTGTTGCTTGATGATAGGAGCGATACGAAGCAGCTCTACATCGTACTTTGGAACGGAATCAGCGACTGGAAACACGACAGAAGAGATGGTCCTGGGGAGGATCTGTAACTCCAGACTCGGAGAGCAAAACAGGTAAGTGGCTAAAACCACGCTGGCAGGGGCAGCATTGCTCACAGGGACCTGGGCATCCTTTTCTGTCTCGGATCTTACAACAGGATCTATGTGTAGCTGCCAGGGAAAGGATCCTATCTGTGCTTGCCCTGAAATGCTGCTCTGACTTAGAGCTATTTTTAACTTTGGGAAGAGCTTGAGAGAAGCCACGTGGGCAAACACCTGGCACCATTGTGTTGCCAGCCCCCTGTCATCAGATAAGGGGAATTGTAATGTGTAATGCTAAAATAGAGTCCTTCAAACACAGCACATTCAATGGTGTGATAAGAGTGATGATGGATGCAACAGAAAACCAAGTTGTACTGTAATATTACATCTAAAATGTTTTAGACACACCCTTAGAGTTACAGAGTGCTCACTGATGATGCGAATGACCACTAATGGGTAAGGAGATGGAGTAAGGAATGTCCAGACACTAGGTTCTATTGTATATTAGGTGATTTTAACACTCTTTATTTGAGCTCAGATTGTTTCCTATTTCATGCAATAACTCTTTCTGCTTGTAAGCATTCTGAAATCAGACCAGCAAATCAGGATTGCAGTGGAAGGGATCTTTTCCTGGTATTAGCTAACTAGAAGAGCCCACCAATAAGTAACTTCATGTAAGTTATTGTCCAGGAATAAAATGAAACATGAAACACTTTGGTTCAGCCTATCTTCTGAACTGGTACTAAGTGTCTATTAGTAGTGTTGTCTTCTGTCTGCTTGCTTGACTTTTAAGTGTTTACTTATAACATGTTTGGAAGTGCTTTGACAGAAGTTAAGATTATGATACCTGGCTCCCCCAGTTTTTGGTTGACTTGTATTGTTTCCTGTTTGATCTTGTGACTTTGCTTACAACCCTTCTTCTTCTGCAGAACAACAGACCGCAGCTGAAGGTGGAACTGGTGGTATTGATCTCTAAACTGTTCTTTTCCTGTTGCTTCACACTCACTACTAACCTTTTAAACTTGAGTTCTTGTATCTGGGGAAACTAAGGAAAACCGTCTCCTTATAGAGCTTTTCCTGGACCCTGGCCAGCTGTGCAACACCTGGGATCCCTAAGCAGAAAGCAGTCCCCTATGTTTTGAACTTCCCCTCCCAGTTAATTAAAGTACAGCTTAAGTCATGGCATCCTGAGGGAATTTTCAGGGAAAGGATATGAGCATGTGGGTTTTCCAAGATGTCTGGATGCAGCATGGGGGAGGAGAAGTGCAATTCTTCGTGGTGTGTATTTGAATACAAATTAGCTCAGCAGTCTTTAGCTTTTATTTATTTTCAGGGCAATTTTGAAGCCTTTCATTGTTCCCCAGTTTGCAAAAAGTACATGGGAGGGTTTGGTTTGGTTTCCTTTGCTTTGTTTCACCAGCAACTGAAGTCACAGTTGCAAAATCAAGTGGTAGTTTGCTGAAGCTTCGTGTAAGGGAATGGGTCCTTTGTGCAGTTCAGTACTCCTTCCATGTCAGATCAGATCTGTCCATTATCTGAGCATCAGTCTAGATATTAACTATGTTTTGATTGGATTTCTGGCACCTCCAGTGCGTCGCTCAGAGAAGTATTTTGGATCCCTGATGTACCTGTCAAGGCTCTGTGTTTAATAACCAAAACTGGTTCTTGCAGCTAGTTCGAGATGATAGCTGAGACCCAGCTAAATGTGGATTGTGACAATGTGTGCACGCTCACAGCATTACTAACTCAATCCAGCTGCCTCGTAAGGCTGACGATATGGGACTTGAAAATGCAATGAAATCTGACTGAGGATGATTTAACTACTGCGGCTTACCCTGGCAACAGAGCAGAAGCATGTGTATTTTATTTAACTCCTCTCTTCCTCTGCACAGCATGACTCCCTAATTTTCCTCAGAATTAGCCAGTTTGACTGGATTGATTTACCTGTTCAACATGGGTTGCTTGGATGCATATATAAATCCAATTACTTTATTTTACATTACCAAATGCCATTCAACCTTGAATCTAGGAAATGACATTGGCCTAACCTGTAGAAAGCACTGGTTTTTATCCCCTCCTCCATTCTTCTCTACCTTATCTAATTTTAAAGCTAAACTTTATAACACACACAGTGTCCTTTGCTGTCTCAGTTTACATGAGGAAATTAGTCCTGTCTGTCCTTTTGTTGAAGGTGATCTTCAGTGCTGCTGAGGTTGGACAGAGCCTTGGGTGACATGGTCTGGTGTGAGGTGTCCCTGCCCATGACAGGGGGTTGAAATTCAATGATCTTAAGGTCCTTTCCAACCCAAACCATTGTATGAAGCACATTAAAATGTCTTCCAACAGTCTCCTGATGTGCCAACAGGCGCTTCAGCTGTACCTTGTGTATCATAAAGTGACGAGAGGAGGAGCAGATAAGTTTATCTGTGGTGGATCAGTGTGGATAACTTGGCACCAGTTTGGAAAATATAGAGACAGTCAAACAGTGCAGTACCTGTTTAAGACTTGTGCATCCACACAGTGTGAAGTTTGTGTTTGAATCCATGAGCTGACTGTGTCAACAGTAATATTTAGGACCATGTTCTGATAAAGCAGCAGCTGTGGGTGATAAAGGCAGCGTGCTCTGGGAAGTGAACATTTCACCAGCCATCAGCCATTCTCTGTTATGTACAGAATGTGATTCATTGAGACTGCACCAAGTACTCCACTGATGGCTTGAAACTGATGGGAGCCCCCAAGCCAAACATTACATTAATGGCATTGCTGTCAGTGCTGAGATGAAACATGCAGGGTGTGGGTCTGCCAGGAGAAATGGCAAGGCTGGAGAGTAAAGCATCTTTGATGACAGAGTCCTTGTGAATGAGATGTTCAGGTGCATCTGTAGTGGAGACGTGCTATTAGAATAGAAATTGGGCTGCCAGAGTCTCTCCTTTCTAAATAAAGAGCTTCCTTGTCCTGGTAGAAGTTCGGGAGGAAGTGAGAGGCTGGTAATCTTCCTTTATTTAGCCTCATTTTATCCAACCTCGGCCAGGCAGTGCTGCAGGAACCTCTCTCCGTGAAGCTCAGTGAGAAGCTAGGATTGAGAACTGTTTGCCCTCATAATGATTTTCTTAGGGTGCCACGTTTCCCAGCTCCTTACCCCATGGCAAACCTTGCTGCAAGGCAGTCCTGTGCTTGCTTTGGCTTTGCTGCTGCAGTTTGCTTCCCTCCTTCTATTTGGTACCACATGGGATTGGTGCTGGGTGCTGCTTGCATCTCAGATCCCCTGATAAAAGTATTCTTTCTCCCCAAAAAAGACATGTGAGGCATTTTTTCAAGAGGTACTCGATTAATACCCAAGTAACCAGACTTGAGAACATCGTCTGGCTTCTAAAGTTTTTCTTCCTGGTGAATTATTCAAAGCTTAAAGTTTGCAGAAGCTGTCCTGTGGGTGATATAGGGCAAAAGTTGAGATCATTGATCACGTTTGCAAATGTATTGATCAAAAAAGCTGTGACTTCTCAAGGTCTTGGGCAAGTAATGCAAACTGAAAAGTGTTCAAGGCCAGGTTGGACACAGGGGCTTGGAGCAAGTGGAAGGTGTCCCTGCCTGTGGCAGGGGTTGGAGCTGGATGAGCTTTAAGGAAGTGGAAGGTGTCCCTGCCCGTGGTAGGGAGTTGGAACCGGATGAGCTTGAAGCTCCTTTCCAACACAAAGCAGGCTGGGATTCTGTGATGCTTTGTTAGAAGCTTCATCCCTTGTCTCTAGCACACAGCCCCCCCCAGCTTGCTGGAATAGAATTACTTAGCTCATTGTCATTTTTCTTAATGCAGGATCTCCGTTTGTGCGCTCTGGGTCTCAGCGGGGGGTAGATGAAACCTCAGTTTTCATGCAAGTGCAGAAGTCCTAATTTGAACCTGCATGAAGCATCTCCCTGATGCTGGGAGGCGGCGAGCTTGAGGCCGGAGCCGGGCTTGCTTTCCAGAGCAGACACTAGAGGGTAGTCTTCGCCTTCCGAAACACCCATATACGTGGATGGGAGCTTGCTGGTTTTTGTATATGCAAACCCTCTCAAGGCTGTTTTAGTTATCCCAGTACTCAGGTTTCATTCCTAAAATGCCTTGTTGTGTTGGGAAGGTAAGCTAGGCTCAGGTCCTTATTTCTTAGCTAGGTTCAGTAGATCCCTCGTTTCTCCATGGGGTAAGTCCCATGGGCGCTTGGCTCTTCGCTGCACAAGAGCTTGCCACTTGTGTGGCTTCAGCTCCAAAACCTGGTTGTCACTTGACATGGTTCTGCAGGAGGCCCCAGGCTCAGGAAGGCTGGGTATGCGTGTCAAGAGTGCTATATAGAGACAGGGCTGTACATGGGAATCCTACATCCTTGTGCTTGCTGTAAGGATGCTATAGCATGCTGGCCAAAGGGAAAAGATGCTGCCCTTGTGGTGAGTAGTGCTGCTTTTCCTTTGGTACTTATGCACTAATGAGTTCACATTAATCTTCTTTGCTGTGCAGTGTGCCAGGAAAATCGATTAATTGCTTTTGATGTATGGAATTCCATGTGGTTATCCTGCTAAGCCCTCCCTGCTTTGTGTGCATGACTCTTTTCTGCTTATTGAGTTCCCACAGCAACTGGTGTATGCTTTTGCAAGGCTTTTAC
>JAOEHX010023304.1:28165-38991 GCA_025448015.1 Bolborhynchus lineola | reverse complement strand
CAACCACAGTCCAACAGCTGAAGCACTACAGGTAACTACAAAAAGTGGTGGATTTCTCAACTAATTTTTCTGTGCTTAAAAAACAGTCTCAATTACTCTAGGAATTCATATGTGATTTTTAAAATTAAAAAATGTGCTTTTCTTGAGTGGTAATTTTCTCAGAATATCACTTTTTACACTTTTTTATCTAAGATGAAAAGTTGTCAGAATAATTACAGCAAGAACTAGAGTCTTTTCTCGTATACACTGATTATTGTGTAAATAAAAAAACAAACCTGTCCACATACGTTTAAAAGATAAAGCCAGATGTTACCACGTTAGGATGGAATCTGATGGCAGAATCTGGCTGCAGAAATCTGTTCTCATGAGTTTGGTAACTTGTTTCGACAATTACTTATTTGTGAAATGTGTCTCTTTTTTATATGAAACATGAAGTCTTTCCATCAGCACATTATCTGCTTAGTCAAGAATCTCCTTGTGATGAATTCAGTAAGCAGTTATTTTAAAAACTGAGTAATATCAGTAGTTATGCCATTACAATGTGTTAAAATTCCCATTTTACAAGCTTAAATTCTAAAATATATTTAGTTAATCTACAGGAAGGCACTATGAAAGAAGTATGGATGCTGACATTATCAAACTGAAGCATTGTTGGGATTTTAATATTAACTCATTCAGCAAAGTAACAGCATCTTCTCAATATTTACTATGTACAGATACAGCATGAACACACTAGACTTGTTGGTATACTATCACTCATATAATTCAGGAAGTATTTTGGTAACATATTTTCCTCAAATAAATATATTTAGGCTGTTTCAAAATTGTGTTAGCTGTGGCAGTAAGAAAAGGTTTGTAAGAACATGTACAACTAAAGTAATAGCTTACATTTCAATTATATTCATGACTGGATAAGGCTCTCATGTGGTACATTATTTAATATGGCAAATAAGTTCTGCCTAGATCAACTAAATGTTATTTACCTCTTTCAGTATTTCCATGTGTATTTTGATTCTGCAGAGCTTGTTTTTCTCTGCATCTCTACATGTTATGGCTCATTCAAATCCATATGAAATGCTTGTACTTACTGCTTTATTATATGTTTTAAAAATTTACATCAAAGCAGAGAAATATAGACAAATAGGTACTTAACTTTTTCCATATATTCACAGTACATATTTCTACCACTGAGGAAATATTCGTCCAGATTCTCAGTTGATTTGCTCAGCTAATCAAACCAGCTTCAGTTCTACTGGAATTTCTTAGCCTATGTTTATATATTCCAGATCAAGATCGAACCCACTTAATCTTGTAGCAATTAGTGCAAGACATACCATGAATACACAGGACCATCTTTTTTGCTGACTTACCCTTTCACCAGGGTCACCTGGGGGACCAACAGGACCTTGTAGACCTGGGGGACCTGTTAGACCCTATGGAAAATGAATAACATTATTATGCTGAATTCTTGCAGCATTTCTAAACTATTCTTTCTCTGGAAAGTTATGTTGAACATGTTTGTATAAAATAATTATCAGGCAGCATACTTTTCTACCTTAGGAAGAGTTATAGTCAACATTCAAAATTTTGCTTTTCATGTGCACTCAGCTTGCAGCAGGCTGTCACTGAAAATGCTGGAGATAACCCTTTTTTACTCCTGTCCAAAAATGCTATGTCAAATATGCTATCTGGGAATTATAATAAGACCAATATTAATTGTGCTAACCCATGAATACCAAACTGCAGTGGATAAATCAAATTCAATAAATGAAAACTGTGGTTAATTTACTCACAGCAGGTCCTCTTGGTCCTGGTGGTCCTTCAATGAGCATACCCTAGGCAGGGGGATAAAACAAGATACTAAATTTGTCATGTCTTGGAGACAGCTATAAAACATCTTTGCAATGCTGTTAAAGAATCAGATGTGAATAACTCTGGTTATTTCTATGCTGTGGGTCTTATAGCATCTCCTAGTTCCTTTTTTGGGTGCAGATGCTAGTCCAAATTCCAGATCATGGTAAGACCTATGAATACGTGATCCTCACTTGTACTTGGCTTTCCATAGGAAGGAAGACTGGACAAACAAGCTGGAAGCCAGCTGTAGTGATCTCCAACAACTTTGGAGATTCCAGTGGAGACCTCTTCAGTATTATGATTGTAAACTAAACATATCTTGCAGTGGGTTAAAAAAGCTGTCATTTTATGAGTTGACACACTCTGGCCTTCTTCACAGATTATGACTTAGAGTAAAACACCCTATTTGAAAGTAGTCCCTGAAAATACTAGAAGAGTAAACCAGACTGGCATTCAACTTCTGCCAGATGTTATAAAATTATTATTCTTATATAAACTATGTTCTTTTTAAAACTCAGCTACATTTTAGGTTTTACCCATCAAGCATAATGCTACAGTATAACTTTGTCCTACTGGGAAAGGCCACTTAGTTACTATACTATGAGATAAGAAAAATTCTGTAAGCTACTGATCCATCACTGTGCCAAGTTGTAACCACTGGGCCAGTTTGATTGCACCAGCACAGGTTAAACATACAAGCATTTATTTAACTTCTCGGAGGGACTTCCTACTTCCTTGCCCGCACTGAAACCTGTAGCTGGAAGCTATCTTTGTAGGTTTGTCCAAACTGGAGTTACTAAATGGCCTGAAGTGCAAATCTATGCTCTGTTTTCCTCTGCACAAGAAGATTCTCCTTGGTTTTAGGAACATGTATTAGTCCTTTGTGTAGCCAAAAGAGAAGGATGAACAGGCTACTGCCTGTACCACTTTCATGCCTACCACACTGCAGCTGATTGTTTCAGAGATCATGGATAAGGTTACTGCCATCCTATAATGAACAACATGGTTTGATACTGATGCATCAACAGTATACATATATAGTGCTACAGAAAAACTCACCCATGTCTGTACTTACAGGTTCAATCACAGCTGGTTCTCCTTTTTGGCCTTTTTCTCCATAAACTCCATGTCCAGTCACCTGAGAAGTGAAAACAGCGCCAAAAATTAAGTAGAAGGTCCAAGGACCTGGTAAAATAAAGAACTGCAGTTACCTGTAACTGAAAGCTAAAGCTGGAATTGATCTGTGCTATCAAAAATACACCACAGACACAAACCATATAAATAAAAACATTTAATACACAAGAATAAGAAAACACAAAACCTGCAAATTATTAGACATCAGCAATTTGTATTTTCTGAATTGGATGCAATAATTTGCATCCCATGGTTTGCATTCAGACTTTGGGCTTAGAATTTAGAACTTCAGTGTGCAAGTCACAAAGTTATTTCTTTGCTTATTTGAATGGACATATCCTTGCAATTTATAATGATTCTTCACAGCTTTCTCAGTTAAGCAACCCTAAAGTAAGCTGGGAAAAAAAGATCCTTTGGTCCCATATGGACAGTACCCTTTGAGCTCCTAATTTCTTTCATTAGACATTCAAAACATTTTAATTAGTCTGTGAAGAGTAGTGACTTTATGGCATAAATGGGAAAGTGGCCTTGTAAACATTAAATATTTAATGGATAGCTAGTTATGCCTCCTAACTACCTGGATTAGCATCAACTGCAAAATCCTTTTAGGATCAGCCCCATGGCTGATGGTTTCAGGACTGAAATAACAGAAGTACTTAAAACAATAGGTCAGTCACACACGGCAATGGCAAAACACAGACAGATTCAAGTTTCATACAAAGAAAAAGAAACTAATTTCTTTTTCAAGCCATGACATATCTGTGTTTATTTGGAAGTAACTCTCTTGATTGCTAACATACCCACTAGGCATCAAATTCTGCTCTGATCAGATGAAAATTTGAAACAATTTTTTTCATTTCAATAGAGTGATTCCACATTTCCCCTAAATAGCTGGGGATTTGAAAATATTAGGGATAATGTTACAGCATTCCAATATGAAATATTTTGCAAAGAAAAAACAGAGATTCATGGCTCATGCATTTCACACTGATTTATAAAAGCACGGATCACACTCATGCCTTTATAAACCAATATAAACAACGCAATAGTTTATAAAAATCAAGTAGCAAGAGGTAGAAATAATTATGTTTTCTTATATTAATGAAAATTGGTTGGAAAAAATTACATCATGTCTCCATCTTTGGAAATATTGCCTCTTTTTTCAAAGTTTCCAGGTACTGACTACTTTTCATCTTGCCTTTTTTATCAAAGGTAGAACTTCGCTTGTTCTAAACATATCCATATGCCAAAGGAAAATTATATGATAACTGATTCAGCCGATGAGAGTTGTAATAAAGCTGGCACAGGTCAGAGCCTGTGTTCTAATTCAGGCTTCCAGACTCCTTCAGTTTTGTAGCAAGGCATTTCAAGTTGACATTTGCACCAGGGAATAAAGTCTACACAGTAGACTGAGCTAGAAGGAAAACAGTAAGCTTGTATCACACTGTATAGATAAGGATCATTTAAAAATACAATGACCTTAACAGGTTTTAAAAAGGAGTGATAAATGAAATAGAGAAGTATGGGTTTCAAGGTTGGCAGAGAAAAGCAACCTCACAGCATCTGCAGTTATTTCTTGGATCCTTTGTAAACAGAAGTTTTACATTCATAAGGAGAAAATAAAGATGAGACTGAGCAAACACTGCAAACAGAATTCTTCTCTCCTACTATATTCAAGGCCTTCCCAATTAAAAATCCAAATGGGAATAAATTTTGCTTCCAGTCCCAGACATGTTAGTTTTCTTTCAGCTTCCACAGTCCAGGATACTGGAAAACAAGGACCTTGGCGCAACTAAAGTAAAACTAAAGCCTTGCTGATAAGTCTGTGATTGAGTCAGAGGGACAGGGAGAGCTATAAAAGAAAAAAGAGTATGATTCATAGGATCCATCATGTCATCCTATCTTCCTTTATATATACTGAGCTGTTAAATCACTCCTTCAATGTCATAAACCTGTCATCATTGACTACGCTTATTTTCATGAAAGGGTTCAGATCTTCACCTTCCCAATCCTGATTTTTTAACTTGGGAAGTAGCAGAAGCCAAAGGATTCTAGGTATGTACGTACATTTCAACTTCTTTGGGTAATCATATGAAATCACTAATTACAGTACTTGCACCGGCATTAGAACTTATGTTCTTTCCAGCTTTAGCTTTAGTTGAGCAAGATTTTTAAAACTGATCATTTTATCATTTATTTTTGAAATTCCACCTTGTCTTTCCCTTCCCTCCCATCTTCGCCCTCCCTTACCCCCTCCAGCAAGAGAGAGAAAAACCTCACATTTCATACAAGTAGCAATATCAGGATTACTAAAACAAGACGATGGGCTTGACCTAAAGCTTATGAAAAGTCAGAATATTTCTACTATGTACAAGGAGCCCTGGATTAGGGTCTATACATTTCTGAATCTGAATAACTATGAAAGAATCAATACATTAAATTAATCTGCATCATGCCTCCAATCAACTTACACTTGTTTCTGTGATATCAGTCTCTGCAGGAACACCTGGACCAAACTCCTCATTAGTGGAATCAGTTGGTTTCTCTTCATATTCTTTATATTCATAAAAATCATATTCGCCTAAATCTCCATCTACCAGCAGATCAGATTCACTGAGGTCTACTCCTCTGCTTCCATATTCTGTTTTTTTATCATAATCCTCTCCAGTTATGTATTCTTCGGCAAACACTTCTTCAACAGGCTTTTGCTATTCATACCAGTGGCAAAGATTTGGGAATAGGAGGAATACGTGGGTTATTGTTAGTAAAGCAATGTAAGCATACGCTGATCCACCATGACGACTTGTCAAAAGAAGAAAGAACAGCAGAACTACAGCACATTGTCTTTTAATTAGAGTCTGAAGGAATGGAAGTCCAGCCTTTCAGAGTAATTAAAAGATACTTAAAATCTTTGTACCACTGTAAAAGTGGTACAAAGAAGTAATGCTTTCATATGCTTTTTCTTTACTATTTCCAAAACCACTGAATTCAGTATATACAGTACACTATATGTACTGCTTGCTTAACGTCACTTCAGTGTCAAATACAGCTGAATTTCCCTGCTTGGTTTCACACTTACAAGGATTCATGAATAAACACATGCCCTGCAATAAGAACTTCAGACCAGTAACAATTTACAAGAATACAAACATCACTTTAGTTAAGTCCAGGCCTCTTCATTATTTTGTGTCTATAAATACCAATGCTGAGCTAAATGTTTCAATTTCTTTTCTCTTTTTATTGATTTTGCAGTTTATTTATCACTCAGAGTTCATGTCTGTCATGGTAATCTCAGTACTTTTTTGTCCAAGTCAAATTCCACCAGCAAAACTCAGATTAGCTTCAACATTTCCAAAATCTAAGCTTTCAAGTATGTAAACTGTCAAACCAAGCAACTAACTTACAAGCACCAAAGCAGCTTAAAAGAATTGCTGTATTTGAGATGCACAAAACCATTTGTGAATAGAAAAAGAGGATTGCTTTATTCTGTTACAGAGGTCTCTTGAAAGCATGATTTTGAAAGAAATCAAAGTTCAGATATTGTTAATATGAATATGAGATGATTTAAATATTATGATCTAAAAATAAATATACTCAGATGCTAATCAACATCCAGAGTAATTAAAAATACCTTGATCTAATTAGGACATTGAAACACCATTACTATTAAAATAGAAGGCCAGACTGATTAACAGCTGCCTTATTCCACTAGCTACAGGACTATGCCTTTTGCCTTACAGCTAGAGTCAATGCAGATCTGAAACAATTCTAAGCCAAATTTTGCCTTTTGGCAGAATTGCTCTTCCTACAGACAGCTTTTAGCATTTTGGATCTATCTCATTACAGCTGTTGTACAATTGGCCTATAACTCCCCAATAAACAGCATGGTTTAAATATTTCTCTATCAATCACTTTTGAGAAGAAAACATGCAATGTAACACAAGAACAGTTTGCAGTAAAATAAGGAAAACAGACCTCAATTCACCTTCACCTTCCAAGATACACAGGAGGAAAAACAAAAGAAAATGGGGACTTGTTTTCTCCTTTCAAATGCTTAGGGAGCAGTTTTGTACATCTTTTAAGCAATATATCTTCATTTTAAAGGAAAATGTAAAAGAAAAATGAAAACAGTATTTCTTTGAATCAGCCATCCTTTTTCTAAAACTAGCATTAATTCATATGCATACATAATCAACACTGGTGTAGCAATCTTAGCAAAATAAAGTTTAGGCTTGTAACTGTGGCTTTCTAAAAATGTGGGTCCTAATGTAAGTCAAACTAATAATTCCAACTTTTTTGACAGCTCAAAAGTCAATGTTTCATTTGAATAGAACCTCAGTGAAAAATAATTTGGTTTTGTTATCTGAAGATGAGGCAGCTCAATTTAGCTGTGGCCTTGGCAGTGCTGGGGGAATGGTTGGACTTGATGATCTTAAAGGTCTTTTACAATCTGGTTGATTCTTTGATTCAATGAAGAATTTATTAAAGAAAGATCTATGAAAAACTATTAAAAGGAAATGATGGCTCCTGACTCAACTACGATATGCTGCTATGGTTGCAGCTTTTCTTCGTCATGTGTTAGGCTTGGTTTATGCTGCATTTTAAGAATCACAGGAAAAATGAGAAACTTCACTTATTAGATCAGGAGGAGGACGATATCTAGTATTTAACCCAGTTTATACTAGACATAGCTCCATTCACACTGAATGCAACAACCCTGTGTTCCCACAGCATATATCACTGAATGATCTCCAGAATCACAAACTGTTCAGTTTAAAGATTCAGCAGATCTCTACAGAATTAATGGGAGTTATGCTTGAGAAAACAGCAGGTTCTAAAAGCAGGCTTAGAAAGCATAAAGTCACATTAGCTGCTGTTACAGGCATTTACATTCACACAAATGGACATACATCCTTTTAAAACAGGTTTGTGGGGGTTTTTTAATCACTTTTACCTGGTGGGCAAGTATTTTTGCCTATGATTTTCTCAAGAATCCTTATTACCTCATTTGCTTCAGTAGTTCTGGAGGGAGCTTCTGTCTGGGGCCCATAGTCATTTTCAGCTATGCTATACTCTTGAAATCCATCCACAACATTTGCCTAGTATCAAACAAAAAGGACATTGTTAAAAAAAGTGCTGTAGGAAAAATTCCAGAGTTATCACCTTTATTCAGGTTATAGTATTAGCCAGATGTATTCATCTAATGGGGTTAGGTATATTTTTTCTTATTATTAGAGATCTTCCAGTCTTGGCCTTGGAAAGATCTTTATTATTTCTTAGCTACCTTTACCCCTAGTTTGTCTTTGGTTGCTGCTTGATAACTTTTCTTCTTCTTGGATGCATATTTATCAGATTTTTTGGTTGTGGCCTTTTGGGGTTTGTCCTTTGAGCTAGTGGCCACTGTCCTCTTCTTCTTTTTGACCTTGGCTTTCTTTTTCTGTAAACATTATGAAAGATGGAATGGGAAAACATAAATAAAATGGAAGGAAAATTGAGAAAGCATGAATGAAAAAAGGGTAACCAAATGTGAGATGAATACTGTCTGCTGTGAGACCTTCCATCTCTAACTGAAAGCAAATGTTACAGCTCCAGAGTAAAGAAATGAGTGAAAGGAAAACATTAAACTTACATACAGAAGACACAAATTGACAAACCATGTGGTAGGGGACAGCTGGACACCACACAACAAACAGATCAGATTCTGTTACCTCTGTTTGCGCTACTGTCTCTTCGAACACTGGGGGTCCCTCTGTTATAGAATCAGTTTCTTTATAATCTGCATCCCCATACTCATAGTC
The DNA here is from genome assembly GCA_025448015.1 of Bolborhynchus lineola. Taxonomy (NCBI): domain Eukaryota; kingdom Metazoa; phylum Chordata; class Aves; order Psittaciformes; family Psittacidae; genus Bolborhynchus; species Bolborhynchus lineola. The sequence continues at coordinate 30,205 of JAOEHX010023304.1, read as the reverse complement.
ATATTCGATAAAATCTTCTGGTGTATACTACATTGCAAATGGAAAAATATCAGGCATTCCCATGTTAGTGGTTGAAAACTAGATTAGCAATACTGGAAAGCATCTTAACCTTTAATTAGGAGTAAAGCTTAAGAAAATTAAGGTACTATGAATAATTCGATATAGTTATTCATTTGGGGGAAGAAATACAATTTCTTATTTCTTTCAAAGCACAATGCAAAAGTAGTAAAAAAGCAAGTAGTAGCGCCAGGAAAAAAACCTATTTAGTTGGACCGTACAGAAGAATCAACCATAATTTGGATTCCCGGGAGCACCAACTGATCTTTGTGAAATCATATACTGATTTAACGTTTAAATTGTGAATAATGGCTCTTATGATTTAAGACTCTTTTACCTGTTTTTTTTTCTGGTGACCACGGAGTGGAGAGATGCTAATATCTGACATGAACAGGGTAAATAATTTCAGACACGGGACAGAGGGCACAACTCACAAATAACCATGGCTATCCTCCTCTTGTTTGCTGGAGAGTTCTCAAAACTTGGCATCTCCACAGTACACATTGCCAAGGCAAATGCTTCACTGGTATAATTCCATATAAAGGTCAGATCTGCAGCTGCTGTAAATTGCTCCATTACCTCCGTATCTACAGTAACTAGTATCAAATGGAGATTTGGCTAAGACTTTTACAAGAGAAATTGAGTTTAGAATTGGCTTGTGGGATGCTGTGAACACGATCTAGGGAGACAGGAGCTCCTGAGCTGTAATCTTGGCTGTGCAGTGAAGATACTGCTCTGGATATTATGTGCACCAGGTACTACTCATCACTGAGAAGAATGGGTAGATTTAAACTGCCTTACCACTCCTGTTATGCTTGAAGCTACAGGAACTGGTTGCTCCTGCAAATTAAAGCAGTCTGATGGCTGCTACCGATTCTCTTTATGTCCCCAGGGAATCAAAGGAAGGTGGAATTGTGGACAGAATCTGGCTAAGTGCCTGCTTTCTCTTGTTTAGGAAGAAATATTCTAATGTGCTTTGTGAGCTAGTCACTTCAGAAATCTCTCCTGTTACAAGCCAGCATTGTTGTCACTGAAATGAAGACAATATCTGTTTGTTTCACTAGCTTACTAAGACTGCTAGTACTTAACACTTCTAAATGACTCTGAGGATTCATAGAAGTCACAAATATTATCAACATCATAATGACCAAATTACGGGTTTAACCATTTTCTCTGACAAAGCCTTCTGATACAATTCTTGCACTTATGACTTTAGTGCACGGAAAACATGGAGAAGTTAATTTCCTCAGAAAGTACAAGACTAACACAGAAAGGCCATAATCACTTAAAAGTCCCTTTACATGGGTTTCTGTTACTTCACTCCTGTAACTCCTCAGAGTCCTACTATGACCAACAGCTTTTCTTAAAAAGAAGACACAGGGGTTTTTAAGAAGTCAGATGCTTTTATGTTTGGTTGTCCTTTTGATTACTTCTTCACCCATGCACATGTAACTTGGTTACTCATGAGATTCAATGAACATATAGAAAAGAATGTAACATAATTCTGGTACTTGTCCAAAACCAGACTGCACATTAATAAGAGAACATCAAACTACACTTAAATAACAAAATGTTTATCATCTTAGGTGGAGAATATCCTCTCTGTGAAGTACATCGGTGCTTTATATCTGCCTGCTATATAAACAATGCTTTGATTTCATCAGTGGTATCACTGGCATTACAGATATAAGTTGACTCTATTTATACTTTTCAAAACCAGCAGCATTTTAGACTTAAAACTGGTAAGTAATATGTGATTATTCTCTCCCTTTTCAGTAAATCAGCTTCAGTCAGAATCCCAATGAAGTCAATGAAACATCTTTGACTTTTAAATGGTATACAGGGCCTCATGGGTAGCAATGATACATTTTTACAGATGTGTAAATGCAGACAGACTTTTTCTTGTTCGTGCAGTTCTGGAAACACAACTCAATGCATTCCATGGTTTTTAGTGAAGTATGCCACTGACATGCAAAAATGAAA
>JAOEHX010023304.1:0-28155 GCA_025448015.1 Bolborhynchus lineola | reverse complement strand
AACAGGCTTCTAGACCATAAGCAGTGACATAAAAGAAGTAAAGAAAAGAAATGATCTCATGGATAAAACCAGGCCATTTGAAATAGTTACAAAATAGCATTGAAATTACTTTATTTCCTTTGAAATTGTAAAAATCTGTGTAAATGGTGGAAGACACCTCTTCAAATTCAGTCATTCCACCCTACCAGTGACAATCCATTACTTCTAAATGCTTCCTCAGTCAAGCAACATGAATCAAACACTCTGCCATGTAATCTTCACTGGTGCCCCAACAATACACACTACCAATGTTAAATATAATCCAGTATCTTGAGGGGTAAGCAGAGGAACATCTTTGAGGAAATTAATGTTTCATTAGTTGGATTTAAATTTAAATATAGGTTCACAGAATGGTTTGGGTTGGAAGAGACCTTCACAGCTCATCTGGTCCAATCCCCTGCAATGAACAGGGACATTTTCAACTAGAGCATGTTGCCCAGAACCACATCCAGCCTGGCCTTGAGTGTCTCCGGTGATGGTGCATCCACCACCTCCCGGGGCAACCTGTGCCACCCTCACCGTAAAGATGTTTTTCCTCATGTCCAGCCCGTATCCCCCTCTTTCAGTTTAAACCCCTCATGCTGTTGCAATAGGTCCTGCTGAAAAGTCTCTCCCCATCTTTCTTATAGACCCTTTTTAAGAACTGAAAGACCACAATAAGGTCTCCCCAGAGTCTTCTCTTCTCCAGGCTGAACAGCCCCAACTCTCTCAGCCATTCCTCATGAGAGGTGCTCCATCCATCTGATCATTTTTGTGGCCATCAACTGTCCCTCAACCTGCTGGCCACACTCCTCCAGATGCAGCCCAAGATATGTTTGGCCTCCTGGGCTGCAAGCACACACTGGACAGGGTCATATCCAATCTTTCACCCACCAGTATGCTCCAAGTCCTCCTCAGGGATACTCTCAATATTTCTCCATCCCCCAGCCTGTATTGATACAGGGCGTTGCTTGACCCTCATGAGGAACACCGCACTTGACCCTGTTGAACTCATGAGTTTCGCATGGGCTCCCTCTCAAGCCTGTCCAAGTCCCTCTGGATGGCATCCTGTCCCTCAGATGTGCCAACTGCATTACTGTGCCATTAGGAGTTTGTTTTATTGACTTCCAGACAATTCCTTTTAGTAAGCACTGCAGACCTATTCTGAAAGTGGAAGCACTCATTCCAGCATTCATGTTGACCAATTAGCAATTCAATATAACTCTGTGTTGCTCGGTATTATAACCACTTTTCAAATGTGACTAATAAAATTACAACAGTGGGTTACAAAAAGTTCTTCAAAGGCCATAAAGTAAACAGAAAGGTTGATTGGAAAAAAAGGAAAACAAAGCAAAACAAAAAAAGAAGGAAGGAAAAGTATCTGTGCCAAGTATGTTAATATTAAAAAGAAAATGGGGAATGAATTGATATTTATACTAAGATCTGCCAGATGCATCATTTGGAGAGCCAGACATTTATGAATGAGAACTAGAAATCATTCATGCAAAAAAAGCATGAGTATGTGGAGAGATCTACTGCATTGTGCATAATCACACAGAAAATACTTTACTTCTGGGTATTGTGCTGCAGTCAGTTCTTGTAAAGAAAATGAAACTTTTTTGACATATGTAAAATATTACCATACAAACAATGGTACATTTAGGTTGCAATGATATGCAGCACACAGACAAAAAGAACAGGAATGGACGATAAGAGGAATGCCAGTTTTCATGCTGGAATCTGATTACTGCCAAGCAAGTGAAGATCTTTACCATGGACTTTTTTTCTTCCTTTTTAAGAGTACCAAAGGGGCATTATGGATATTCTTGAACCTAGAAGGTTTACTAGGACATGTGGCCACCATGCTGAAACCATACTGAAAGATTTTCTAATTGCCAATAGTTTGTAGTCCCCTGGTACAAAAGTGGCAATATGCAGTAAGCCCTAAACTTCCTGCAGAGAAAGACATTAGTCTTAGTGATCCTTCCTTTCCCCGTGTTTTTTGCTGAAAGGCCAGCAACTCTAGTCTTTCACACCAGCCAATAATCAGAGAGAATATGTTTTGTGCTGTACTGCACAGGTCCTGTTGCAATTAGTGAAATATAGATGCAAAGTCTTCCAGGTGTATTTCCTGAGGCAAAATCTGTCCAGACGGGGCAATGCATCTCTGCACCCCTACTTCGTCTATAGGTGAACTTTAGAAATACAATTTACTCCACAGCATAATTTTATCAACTCAATCTGATAAAGGCTATTCCTATTTTCTAAGATGAGTCAATGGGACTGGTGAAGAGCTGGCCAGTTAAACAAGGACTAAATATATAAACTCCAAGAACAGATTTAATGGAGTGAATCATTAATTCCATTGGGCTTTAATCACCTGCGGTGAAGCCTGCATCTCAGGCTTATGTTGCCATTAACAGTCAAGACTGGATATGTGCTACACATCCTTTCTTTTTCTGGAGCTACATAACTACATGGTCATCTTTATCAGGTGATGAGATACATCAGTATGACACACCCTGTTTGAGGCCTTAACAAACCTTGAGAAGTGTGTCTTCACATCTCAGATGTTCATATTTTTGAGCACAAAACCCATCTCAGGTCTTGCTATAGTTCACAGAAATTGGGGAGTTCACAGAAATCCGCTGTGGTTGCACTGCTAATCAGAGGAAGAGAATAAGCAGACTCCTGAAAATACAGCAGAAAGCATCTAGAATTCCAACATTAATTAAGCAAATGAAAAAGTATTTTCTGCCACTTTCTAGTCAAGACTAGTAACTAGCAAGAAATCAAAGCAGGGAATGAAAAAGTACGACACGGATGAAGAGTTTATTGAAGAGAGTATCATTTGTTTTGTTAGCTCTATACCAAATGAAGCAAATACTGGCCAGGAATGCAGCCAGAGAATCAAGAAGCTGGAATGGGATTTAAAGGCACATTCAGCTTGTCGATCATCCTCATGATCCTTTTATGGGTACAGCAGCCAAGCGCGAAATATACCTACCACAGCTGTGCAGCATTACTTCAATCCTGCTCAAGATGGCACTTCTATGGTTTACCTAACCCCTAATGCTGCAACAGAGATGAGAGACACAAAGTGCTCATAATAACAGCAATATATATACAGCTCTATTAACTTTCCCAGTGATTTCCCACGAATACCAAAAAGATTGACTCAAAATTATGTCTTCAATTTGGACAACAGCTGGAACTTGATGAGAGATTTCAACTAAGAGCCACCAGGTAACACGTACTTCAAATGTGATGAAATTTTCTGGTGTTTTTCTTCCTTCTCTTGTAAGACCACTAATAGAACACAGAACAGCCCATTCGTGTAATAAAAATTGCATCTGACTGTTTTCTTAGAAATGAAAGAAGAATAAAATCTGCTGTTTCTTGATGGGACAAAATCTTTCCACTATGACCTCATGCTTTCTTTACCAGAGTGATTATATTACACTACCAGATCATCATGCAACTCCAGTTGAAGAGATGAACTGGTTTCTTTATCAGATGAATTTTAGAAGCAGAAGATCAGCAGAATGCTACGTCTATTTCAACTTTGGAATGGCTTAAATATTCTCAAGTCAGCTTACTTTGAAAACAAATTCTTCTACTAGGTATACTCTAAAAATCTATTCCCCCCACCTCCATTCCAAGCTGTAGATTTTAGCAAGTTTTGCTTTAAATTTCCAATTACAAGGAACTAATAATCTAAATCCTAAACTACAGAATTGTCGTAAGATCAATTTTTCCATTGCCTGAAGATTATGCTAAATCCTCTATCTAGCTAAAGAGGCAAAGATGCCTTTGAACACTCTAGGCACACTAAGACGTCACAAAGCACAATAAAATAAAAATGAGAGTCCTAAAAATCAGATGCAGTAATATAAATTACAAAACGGTAGCAGATGTCTTTCTTAAGGCAGAAGGAAAGTTAAAAAATTTAAAAGATGGCCTCTTCTTCCGTTGTTCATGAAAGTCATAAAAGCAGAGAACAAAATCTTCAGTTTCCAAAGACAGCCTCTATCAAAAGGAGAACAAGACACTTAAGGTTCTTCCTTATATTAATTGCTTAAAGAAAAAGTCTACGCGAAGAAAAAGAGAGCTTAGAACTCTGTTTTTAACACGTGCTGAGTTAGCTAACTGCAGTTCTAAATACTACATGTTTAGAATGTATAGACATGGAAATAATTATCTTTCTATATTCCTCATAAAATTTGTCTTTCTGATCAGTCAAACACCTGAAAGGACACTAAATTAAGATGGGCTGAAAGGATGCCTGAAGCCTCCAAATTGACATATCAGGGAACATTTGCACCTTTACTTTATGAAGTTTGTTTCATTAAAGGCAAACATTTAATGTCTTCAAGTAATCCATTAGTTTGGGATAAGTCCAAAATAAATGAAGCAGAGTTCCTCTGGGGAGCAATTTCTTCAGCAGAAGTCAGACAGTATTATTTATTGGGTTGCAGAAGACTCTTCCAAGAGAAGATCTGAAAGCCTCGTGGCTGGGCCCATTGAAAAGCAGACCTGGCACTCCAGAAAAGACACTGACCAACATCAAGGAAGATTAAGACTGGCTATGTCTTCCCCTGCTCTAGTTTCTGTGAGCTGGCCAAGCATCTGTGATTGAGCTGGAACAGAATTTAATACATTTCCATTTATAGTAGAAAAGAAGAAGACAGAGGCCAGACTATGCACAAGATCTTTAGAAGAAAAGCATAGGTATGTATCTTCCTTAGCAAAACTGATCTTGCTAGTTTTAAAATATAATTGTATCCCCATATTTGATCCTTAAAACCTAACTAGATGTTCAGCATGAAACAAACTTAACCATTACTGAATTAATCATAAAGCTCAATATAAGGAAAACTTCTGAAAAATACACCAGATTAAAAAAGTTAAGCTAAGCTAAAATAATAAAACAAAACAAAATAAAATAAAATGAAAGAAAATGATATTAAAATAAAATAAAAATAAAAGGCCCTCTCTTCCAAAGACACTTTTGTGGCAAATGGCCAATCTGCACTACGTTCATCAACCCTGTAATGGCTAGCACCAGTGGCTCCAGAGTAACTCACGTTATCATTTAATTCTAACACTCAGTGTATTACTACAGCACCATTTGTGCTAGCCTTTTGGATACACTGCAAGGTTCACGAAGATACCATACCATTAACAATCAGACTTCCTTTTGTGAAACACTATGATGGAAGGATAATCTAATACAGAGAATGACCATTTCTCACTCATTTCCTCTCCCTACTTCCCACCAACTTCTTTGTTTTCACCTCTTTACCTTATTTATGTAAAAAGCTTCCAAAATTTGCAGGCCACAGAAAGATTTTGCATGCTCAAATGAATGTGACACTACACTGAAATCATGCTAATGCACTATTATAATTACTTTCTAATGTTTTTGGCTAGTTTGTTTTCCACTTAATTTTCTTTATCCAAAAGATTCTTAATCACACCACATACTCTGAACTCTCTAGCAAACCTCTTCTGACATACAACAATAATATGCAACACTGAATGAATATGTTAACAAGCCTGTAGCGAAGGGTAGAATATAAGATATGTCCTCCTATTATAGGCTGGCTAGGTCTGTGTCTTTATTCAAAGCTCGCTGGTTTGGTGAATCCCATGCTTGATTCTTCCTAAGGTTTATTTGGAATAACCTCAGCATTTACTGCAGGGATGAAGGGACCCTGCAAGTAAAAACCAGGCAGTGAAATTCTCTCAGTTGCACCACTGAAATCACAATTTGCATCTGATGCTGAAGGTAAAAAGAAAATGCAACAAGAAAATCTCAATGCAGCACTTAAGGTATCACCAGCAAGGACACTTATAAATCATTATCACTGATTATAAATCATTATCACTGATTATAAATCAGTGTCCAGTAAACTTGCGTATGAGTGTAAACTCAAGGTCTTAAGGTCTTGAGATGAACTCTAACATTTTAGGAAGCAAATACTGCAATCTTGATGTTGCATTTATGATGTGTATCTTCAGACTTATTTAAGAGAAGATTACTACAATATATTCCATTATTTTTCTCATTTTATGGTTGGTAAATTACTTTTAGTCTAGATGAAGTGCCAGACCCCCCCCCCAACAAACACGCGAACAATTCTACCAGATGAACTGGAAAGATGGCACAGGGTGGAAATGAGTACAGAAAAGGAAAGTATTCATTTAAGCCACAGCACTATTGAAAAGAAACACCAGAAAACCTACAATCTTCAGTACTTGATTGCTCCTTGGCAGATAGAAACACTGCCTTTTGGACTACACCCAAATTACTGTTGCCTTTAAACCTACAGCATCTTAGCCAAATTTTCTCTCTAGATCTCTCTTTAGAAATCTTCCAGCTCTTCAGAATCACTCCATTCTCAGGCTGTGAACTTGCCAGGAGACTACAAAGGTGTGCAATACCAAGATAAACCCTGTTCAGCTTCTGAGGTGCAACTCCACAAACATAATTTACTATTTCACCGACAAAAGTCAACCGCTTCCTTTGGATTTTGTAGTCAGTGCTGGAAACACATACTAATGAGCTCTACCATCACATAATTTGTCTCTTTCCTCTAAGCCAAGTATCAGTTTCTTATTCTGGTCTGCAACATTTCAAAGGCTCAGAGATATAGAGCCAGGATGGACTATCTGATCATCTTGACTAACTCCTTCATTCTTTCAGACTTCAGAACTTCTTACAGTTATCCCATTACTGAGCCAACTAAAGTATGACTGACATTTCCAAAAGCTTCCAGAAAGGTATCTATCCTTGGCTTGAAGATATTTAGAGAGACACAATTTTGGTAATTCGTTCTTTCAGTCCTCAGAATTTTAGCAGATCTTTTCGTACCTGAACTTTCTTTCTTTCCTCCTGCCTACTCACCCACCCCCACCAGCATTTTATTTTTGTGAAGGTTCTTTGCATATGGTAACTGAGCAACATTTCAGCTTATGTCATTATTGTGGACAAGTCAAACACATTACGTTTTCCAAACCCAAACCCAAAACAATTATGTGGCTTTTACTTGAATCACTGGGTTGCACTAGATGATGGGGGCTGGACTAGATGATCTCCAGGCATCCCTTACAACCCTAATGATTCTGTGATTTCCCTTTGTTTCAGTAACTAAACACCCAAGACTGTATGTGATATTCCAGTGTATGTTTCAAGGAACAGTATACACAGATGTAATATCATATTTGTATTCTTATTCCTTTGCTTACAAACCAAAACATGCACTGCATTTTTTGCCAGTTTTTCTTTGAGTGCTCATGTATAAACTGTTCCCCTGTTTTAACAACCAGGATCTTTTGGGGCTCCTGTCCAACAAATATTTTCAGCTTCTACTGGCTTAAACCACAGCTGACACTGAAAGACACAACTCTCCCTAGCCATTAGACCGGTGTTCTCTCTTCCCTTTTTCTATCACAGAAGTTCAAGTGAAAACATGGAACATGAAACCAGAAAATCAATCTAGCTTAACAGCCATCTTTTCCTATTGGCTTTCAGCTTGATTAGTTTCAGAGTTTGGCATAACACATATTCCCAAAATTGCTTTCACTGATATAACAGGAGATGAATGAGGATAATCTGATGCACATGAAGGATTTCTCTGCTAACACATGCAAGCAGGCTGCACAGCAGTGCGTATTTCCTAGTTCTTTATGCTTTCCCTGCATTTCTTTCTTTCTCTTGTATGTCTGTAATATCGCTTTAGTTGTGGTATCATCATTCCCTGCTCTGCAACGTTACGATTGAAAAATTTTAATAGTACCCGTTTCACACTCATTCCTATATTGCTAGCACAATTCCTCTAAAACTTACTCTGACCTTGATTCCACCATAGCTCTCTGTTTACAGGAATTCCTGAAATAATTCGCTCGGATTTGAAGTTTCTTGTCAGGTACTTTATACCACACAATACCTTCTATTTTTTTTTCATTCAGATAGAGCTATCAAACTTGCAATGTCCTCAAAATACACAATCAGACATTTTGAAATCCTTATTTTCCATATAGTAAAGTTGCAATTATAGTTTTATTTTTTAGCACTTCATTTAATCTTCTGTAACTTCTTCCAGTACCTAATAAGACTTGTTTCATTTCTTCCTTGAAAAATTGATCGTTGATGTGATTTGATGGGCTGCCTCTCAAAAGATAAAGTAGCCTGCTTTAACAAGCTGCTTTTTTTATATCAGGAAAGTCTATAATTCCGTACAATTCAATCATTCATTCTATTGCATATTCATCACACTGGCAACACTGTCGATTTGATTATTTCAGGTTACTGTTACCCAGCAAGTTAAAGAGATCCACTGACTTTGCTAGGAACAGTCACACAAATTTACACATATAAACTCATGGATAGCAACAAGGAAATTTTGGTTTAGCTTGGTAAGCAGAATAATTCAATCACCATTCAGAGAACTAAACGGAAGCAAACAGATATGGCATTTCTCCAGTTTTTCTAATCCTTTAGCTCTTTTCAACCCTTTTCAAATTAATTTTGTAATGTTACATTGCAAATTGAGATCTTTGATCTTTTTTCTCTGTAGGTACTCCCACACACTAGATGTGTTATCACAGGGCAAAAAAAATAGGTCTTATAAAAACACATTAAAGAAAAAACAAACACTAACCCCAAGAGGAATCTTGCAATGGCTGCTGAATTAACAAGATTTGCCAACTCCAGCGCAACTGCATTAGGCTCTAGATGATTTCTATTCAGGACAGTAGTGCCAATTGTTCAATTTATGGTTCCGTTCCTTTGTTTGGTGCCCCCCAACTGCTGACAATACATGTGGAGAATACAGCTGGGAATTCTATAATATGCACATATATGTGCATGCAGTTTTTATAATTATGATGAGGCTTATTTTTCTTTTGATCTACAAATGAATACTCTCAACTCATGCTAGTGTTAAACAGCTTTGATACAGAATAAACATAATGTTTGGCAGCAGAAAATTTAGCTAGTCATCCATTATGAAGGGAATATAATCCTTAGGCTATTTTATTCATATTCTACATCCTTTAAAACCTTATATTGCACTCTAAATAATTCACTAGTAGCCACTGTTAAAAACCAAGCACAACTGTTCATTATTCTTTACCCAGCATAGATTTTGAACCTACAGTCTGATCCCAGACTGCAGATTTCAAGCCTCGTTCACACTGAAGGACAGGAGCCATCATTGCCATCAGTGATGGCCAGAGCAAGCATTTGCAATCTTTCTGTGCCATATTAACTCCTGCTTAAGTGTTGATGTGAGTCTGGAGGTGACAGCAGTCCCAACTTATTTAAAGTATTTTAACTATTTAGATATATTCTTCTGCAAGAAATAAAATCTTTTCCCACAAAGATCAGTTCGCGAGATTGGCTACTCTTTGGTCTTACTTCAAAGCAGAAAAGCACAAGTCTATTCAAACCTTCCATGTCTTCACACGGGAAACAGAAGAAGAATCAGTCCTAAGCCACAGTGTAGGAAAGCCAAGGAAAGTTCCCAAGCAAAATTATAAATTTTTTTGACAGGTAATAATGAGGAAAAAAATAAATTGATTCTGTTATTTTCTATTCATTTCCCAAAAGGTATCAACAGTATGCTTTCAGCTTGTTCTGTTTTGGAACATAATGCATGAAGATCCACACTGCCAAGCACATAGGCAGATGGTCCTACAGGGTCCTCATGAAGAGACCGTACACTGTAACGTAGCATAAAGGCCTATGTGTATGTGTAACTGACTTGACACATCTTGAACTGTACCTATGATGCAATGGATGTGAGGATCCCTTTAAATAAAGTTCTGGGCCTGTGGATCATTGTCAGTTAATGACACAATTTTCAGATAGAAGAAATAGTAACAACAAATAAAATTATCATGCATTTAGAAATGTTCTGTCACAAAATTGGATCAAAGTAGGCATCTGTGAACAATTCAGCAAGTTTTTAATGGTGATTTCTTGAGCAATCAGTAACAATAACCCGTCAGATCACACATGGCTGAGTGCATACTAACTATCCAGAGGCAAGGTCAGTTAAGACTAGTACACTCTGCAAAAGCTTTCCACTTTACACTGTTTGATGCAAGTACTTAGAATGCATAGAACACACACAACTGCTGACCCTCAAAGCAATTGGAGGAACTCTCAGTGAATTACTCAGTTTAAAGCTGTGAGAACTGTCTACAGTGACATATGCTTTCTGTAAACACTGTGTGTTTCTGGAAAAAAAATTCCAACTCTGTTTTGCCACTGTTCATATTTACTTCCTAAGAGTGAAGCTAGCAGAAATAATTATGTGTATACATGCCTTTGTACACTGGACACAGCTCATGGGAATACATGGCATTTCTGGCAGCTGGAATACTCATAGCTCCCATGTTTTTCAAGTGTGGCATCTGATGGTGCTCAGCATCAGTGAAATCATAAATGCACACAGGAAGAACAAACAGTTACAACTAAACAAACTCACACTGCTATCATTATACAGTTTAACTTCATTGAGCATGCTGGTTATTCAAATACCAGTGTGATAGGTTCCTTCAAATGCTTGACATAAATGAGTGGATAGCAAAAATGAATTCACTCCTGCAAAGTTCCTCCCTCATACTTAGAACAATGCATGCCATTTAGCTGTAAATGCTCCTTGAGTAACTTATCCAGCAGAACCACTAATGTGCAGTAAATCTAATAATATGTGACTGATTACTCACCTCATCAACTTGAGGATCTTGAGCCTGAGCAGCATTGGGCACTGGGGAATCACAGTCTGGGCTATAATGCTCACAATAGTCATATGCAGCTCTGGGGTCAGCTATAATCAACAGCTGCTGGATCTCACCCTGCAGGAAAGCATATGCAGATTAAATAACAAAACCAAAGATTGCCTGGAGTTCATCAGACATACAGAGTTTTCATTCAGAAAACAAAACTAGGCACCTAATACTTAGATATTATATTAACATCTGTGTTTATAAATAACACATATACTTAATTTCTGCTGCTATTCTGGAAAACATCTTAACTTGTTCACACGGCAAAACAATGCAAACTAATGCTGAATGGACAAGAGGCAAAATTCAGGCTTAAAATGCTGTCTGGTTTGGAAAGGGAAGGGTGGGAAGGTGTAACTCCTGCTCTGTCATTTTCATGCTGTTTGTTTACTTCTTCACTGGGAACCAGCCTAAATTCCTAAGATTTAATTCAGGGCACTTCCTGTTAGCAGCACGCGGCTCAGCATGCAAGTGATCAACAGTATTAATTCTGAGACTTTGCATCACATCTGTACTCTCAAAGAAGGAGAAAATGGAATAAAAAATGCTGTACTAAAGACACACTTATCGGAATAAAACCAATTAAGTAAGCACTGTGTAAATACACACTATAGAACGTGTTGAAATAAAAACTGTGACAGCTAACGAACATTATTTTCACCTCTGTTCCCATACATCATGCATAAAACAAACATCACAGTAAAAAGACCCACTATGCTGGATAATAAAAATGTCTCTGCTGAGATCCCCTACAGAGACCTGGTATGTTTATCATTTTCCACAGAAAGCTGCCTGGTATCCAGTGTATTTCTTAACATAGTGGTACCATTTGAACTGCATTAGGTAAACTCCTGCCAACATTTCCACTATAAATTTCCTCATTCAGGAGCTTCTTATGCTGCCATAAAAATAAGACTGTTGAAAATTGGCACATGTTCTTGGTCAAAACCCATTAACTTCAGTCTCTCACTATTTCGCCAGGAAAGAGGATTTTTAAGCTTTTATATACTTCTACTGAAGTTTGGGTGTTTTTTTTGCCAAAAATGAGGGCAAACGAGTAAGTTCTTTGTTAGTGTACCTGTGCATGCTTTGTCTTTAAAGAAAAAATACCCTAAGGGATGGAAATGTGCATCCCGGAAAATTCATAAGTATCTCAGTACTCCCAAAATGGCTTTACATCTCCCAGAACAGTAGCCTTTAACAAACTAACAAAATCAAGGAATATTTCAAAATAGCGAAGAAGAATTTGTAACACTCCTTCCTTTAAAAAAGAAAAAGCACACAAAGCAGCAAAACACCCTCAAACTGACAAAATGAACCAACCTTCTGCAATTTGTCTAGTTCTAGAGTATTTTTTACTAACTTAACACATAATGGCTATATATTGAATGTGTTTCCAATATTCTCAACTCATTTTACTTGATAGACTCATGTTTTTCTCAGATTAATTTAGAGTTGGAATATATATATATTTCCAGGAATACCACCAGTGCAGCAGTTTGCTGCTACACCTACACAGAATTCCCCTCTTTGATCCCTTACATGACTCTCTCCAGAGGTGGAGTGCCTTGGGAGGTTTTGTACAGTCACTGTCAGCCCAGGCTATGCATCCGCCATCTCAAGCAAAGTGTTTCCAAAGTGCTCTGCCCTTTCTCTTCCACCAGACAAATTAAAGCTAACTGAAGCAGGTGAGTAAGAGAGAATTAGCAACTGCAAGACAAAGAGGTAACTCTTTTGGAGTAACCATTAGAGACAGATGCGTAGAACCCTGGTCCTCACCCTGCTGAGCTCAGGCATTCTGAAATGCCCACACAAATCACCATGTGCCAGCACCAGTGTGCCAGCTAGTGTGAGTAATCACAGAATGATTTGGGTTGGTAAATACCTTAAGATCATCCAGTTCCAACCAGGGATGCCTCACCAAAACTGCTCCTGAAACTACTGTCGCTTAGCATGATACGCTAAAAGAACCCAGGTCTGGGGATATAGCCAATGTCTGGAGACTGCTTTGTGCCGATCTTGGAGTGCCATGGAATTTTGGCACTGGGTTTTGTCAGATTGTGTGTTTACAAGAAGCACTCAGCATGCTGTTACCATTTGGCTTAGATGTCTTTAAATTGGTTAAAGCTGTTCCTGATCCACTGACTGTACTTCCCAGCCCCGCCTGTCTGCCCATCATGGGTCCACACAGAGGGAAGCCCTCAGAAGTCTTTCACAGTACACAGAAATTGCTACTGGCTATTAATGTGCAGGAACTGAGGAACCTAACTCATTCTACATTTGCCATCTCAAATGTTAGTTTTCCTTTTTCCTTCAACATCTGCTATAAAAATATTTCCAGTAAATTACGGTGGGGGTTTTTGGTGTGGGTTGGTTTTTTTATTATTATTATTTTGGGGTTTTTGTTTGTATTCATTGGTCTTTGCTTATTTGGCTTCTTTGACCATTTGTCTGGAATGCATTGGCAGTGTTGTTTCACTAAGCAGTGAAGAGCTTCCAGATCAGGTCAATCATCTCAGCATAAGAAATTATTTCATTAGATTAATTAGGAGATTTCATTATTGCGATTTAGTTATTCTAAGGCATCTGTTGGACAAAGCTATATTCTTTGAGAATTACTTCAGTCTTCAGAGTACAAGTTAAAACTGCTTGACTTTATGACACTGAAATAGAATCTTTAAGTTCTTTGTGAATAACCTGCAAATACTTAATCTGGCCGTACTTCACAATCTGGAGTCAGAAATCAGGCACTTAATGATCTGCCTGCATACGTCCCAAAACTTTAAATGAAAATAGGAATAAATGGAGTTATGGGCTATTCACAATTCTAACAGTTGGTCTCTAAAACAGCATATGTGCATAATGTAATAAGGAAATTGTAGGATAAAAGGAAGTCTCACAAGATAAGAATGATGAAAGCAAGAAAGGGAGAACAAAGATGGAGGAGACATGAGAACAGAGTAAAATTTAGAAATACACACAAGTATCCTTGAAGCAGTCCCAAAAGTGCACATAGAAAAAAAATACAAAAGGTAGCTCTCTATGCAGGTTAGCTCTATTTCTTCTCTGGGAAAGACTTCTCTGGTGACTGTTGACAGATGATATACAGCGTGCTATACAAGCCAAATGTTTGATGTCTCTGTTAAGACATTAACCACCATTTTTCCACCATAATTTGATGCCTGAGATAAGGGGAAGACAGTAGAAGGCAGAAGCAGAGAACCTTTGGTGAGGTATCAAACAGATCTTCATAGCTACTTTTTCAACTTATTACTTGTAAGGATGCACATGCTTAACTTGCCCCCAGAAGTGCTAAAAGCCTACTTAACCCTTAAGTACAAATACCCGATGCTTTCCAACATTTTTTAATCCTGAATAACACTTAACACAATGTATTTTAAGCAGCACTTATCAGATATTTGACATTACTTGCATATTAGGGATGAGAAAACTGAGAGCTAGGTCTCTGCTTTAGCTGCACAGAGGTGAAGGAGAACATTCAGCAAGGTAGTCAAGCACACCTAATATTAAACATACAAGTACAGCTTGTAAGCAAACCGGATCAATCTGAAGTCTTAATATTTAGTTTAGATCATAAATACTTTCTTGAAATAGACACTAAGTTGTGTCAAAGCCAACATAACTCACAAAGTCAATGAATAGTTGAATAATTCATCACAATACAGAATAAAACCAGTTAAAGTCTAAGAACGTTTTAATTCTACTCTATTTTGGGAATGCACTTATAATTAAAATCAGAGGCTTCTGAATCACCCTTTTGGGTGTATGAAATAAAAGCTGTGTGAGAATCATAAAATATCCTGTCCACCAGTTATGCCTAGCATGAAAAAATGGTACAGGAGGATTACTTCAGTAGTGTTGTCCTAAAGCATACTCTACAAAACAAGATACTCTTTGCAGAATCCTCCAAAACTATTACAAGTTGATTAGATCTGTGGAAACATTTGCTGCTTTGTGACATGCCACAGCAAACGTGGAGAACCAGGCTACAGAGCTACAAGGAGAACATGCTCAGATCGATAGAAAGCATGCCTATTGCAACAGCTACACATATATTGACTCTAACTGCTCTATAGCAAGGAACAGTCCAGCTGAGAATGAGGATTCTGCGGGCAACTGAAAATTCCTCTGTCAACCTCACAGACATTCCACATTTCTTATTCTAGAAAGACATATCTCGCATCATTTTAGAATAAAATGTTTCTAAGGACATACAGCTCCAGGAAGTGTTGAAAAACACCTCAGAAATTAGTAATGCCCAAGGTGAGGTATCTGCACTGAAAATGCAGCCTCTTGATATGAAAACACTTTGCAACACTGAAAGAACACAGCCTTGACTAACAAGCAAAGGAAATGGAGACCTAATCTGCAGAAAAGCAATTGAGTACCAAGTTCTCTTTCCAATTTATGTAATTCTCTTCCTCTTGATGTAATAACTGCTTTAGCTAGGCTCATGGCAGCAATCACTTTATTTGATTCCATCTTTTTAGAGCCTTAGATTCCACAGCAGAAATAGGAATAAGGAAAATCCCTGGTTAGATATGGTGCCAGATTTTCTCAGTGACCTAAACTATTGCCTGAAAAGTAAGGAATAAATTATTTTATCATTATATTTTATTATTTTATCAGCAATAAATATTAATGGATGCTTCTGAAGTGTGACTTCATAAAATGCCTCCAACACTGCACCAGCTACTAAGGAGAAAAACAACTGCTACTGCTGAACCCAGGACACCCTTATTGAAACATTCTCTTTTCCTTTTAATTACGTTATCTTACTAATGCTTTCAAAATATGGTGTATTAGAGAAGTGCAATCACAAAACAGCCCATTTACAGTCTATTTATCAGCTAAAAGTTTATCTCATTGATAAAAGACATCTCTGCTATCACCTGCCAGCATTGTTAAAAAGGCAAAAGTATGAATTCTCACAAGACTGTAATGGCAGTATATGAAGGACTAAGACATGAAATTGATGTTTTTTTCTGGTATTTACCCCTTTACTCTATTCTCATAACACCCCACTCAGAGCACTGTGTCCTCAGCATAAGAAGGACATGGAACTGTTGGAGCAAGTCCAGAGGAGCCCACGCTGAGGACAAGGGGCTGCAGCGCCTCCCGTACGAAGACAAGCTGAGAACATTGGGGCTGTTCAGCCTGGAGAAGAGAAGGCTGCGTAGAGACCTTATAGCAGCTTTCCAGTATCTGAAGGGGTGCTACAACGATGCTGGGGAGGGACTCTTCATCAGGGACTGTAGTGAGAGGACAAGGGGTAATGGGTTCAAACTGAAACAGGGGAAGTTGAGGTTAGATCTAAGGAAGTTCCTTATTGTGAGGGTGGTGAGGCACTGGCACAGGTTGCCCAAAGAAGTGGTAAATGCTCCATCCCTGGCAGTGTTCAAGGCCTGGCTGGACAAAGGCTTGGGCAAAATGGTCTAGTGTGAGGTGTCCCTGCCCATTGCAGGGGATTGGAAGTAGATGATCTTAAGGTCCTTTCCAACCCAAACCATTCCATAATTCTGCTTAAAATTTTGTGGTTTAATTCCCTAGTTCTAGAATAACAGCCAAACAGTTCATTTGGAGCAACATTTTGGGGATGTTTTGCAAGGATCTTAATAAAATACTAACCCTGACAGGTGAAAGCAACCTTTGTTCAGGGAATGGCAGGTAAGCATTACTGGAGAAGCTCTCCAGGACACTCTCCACAGAAGCAAAGATGAGAAATTATTCAGAACATTTAAAAAAAGAAAAATAAATCATAATTTCTAAGAACACGTGATCTTGGTAGTTGCTACAATTAGGATACTACAGAACAATGCGACTGGACCAAAGCTGAGAACTCAAGCTGTAATTTCCTGCTGTAAAGTAGTGAGATTTCCTGGGGTGGTTTCATTAAGAGAAAGTTCATTGCTCTTTTTCCCACTTGACAAAAAAAAAAGTAAAAAATAATTCAGCAATTACTTAAATGTCTACTTCATATATTAGAGGTTCAGACAGACTTTCTACAAGCAGAGTGGGAAGGTTAGTATTAGCAAAATACTATCCTTCTGGTTCATATTCTGCATAAAATTAGTACCTTTTATGTGGTTATAATAGGGATTTTAAAGATGACACCTAAATAGTGATAAAAGCCTAACAAAACTAGTGCTTGGCATTGCACCAACTCAACAGAACATCAAGATCTTTCATTTTCATACAATGGCTAAAGCCTAAGAATTACAGAGGCGACTCTTCAGTAACCCAGCAGAAACCCCAACCTGTGTATATGTGCCAGCTTTCTCTAATTCGTGTTGTGACAGCACAACCAACAAAAGTCTAGACAGCCTGGACATTATTACTATAGAATTTAGAAAAACCTGCTGCAGAGTTCATTTCATCTTCCTGCAAAGATTTGAGGAATTGAAGAATTCCTGTGGCCTTTAATACAATATTCCATAACGCAGGCCATTGCATAATATATCAACAGAAAGATATTTAGAGCCTGCCAGCCTGAAGGACTGCAAAAGCAATAAACTGTGAAAACAGAATTCTGTACAGGTCAAAGTTTCCATAGAAATCAATGTCTTTTTGTTTCCTTAAAACCCCATGGTTATAGTAGTATATATTCTGCTTGGCTTAGAAATAGGTTGATATACCAATTATACATTTTAATCTTGTTTTACAGTAATTCTTCGCTGAGAGATTAGACTTTATTACAATGCCTGGACATACAGCACGTGTACATAACATACACGCACACACAGACACACGTGTGACCAAGGACATGTTATTTTCTTAGTAAAGGACCTGCAAATCCGTTATATTGTCATTAATCTTTGAAACTACATTTACAGCTGTTGTTTAAAAATTAAAATTATTACACTGAATGTTAAATGAAGTGACCATAAACCCTGTCTGATGTTAACAGATGGCATTTTTTGAATCCAGGTTGTTCATTTTAAATGTAAATACAATTTATTGAAAAAAACATTGCTTTTTTTCTTGAGAATATTGCTTGAAAATGAACTTGAACTGCAATGAACTACCAGACTTGCTTTCTTTTCTTCCCCCTCCCTGATCCCAAAAATAAGGAAGGGAAACAAGGAAAATAGAATTATTTACTTTGGTTCATCAAGCATAAATTTAGAAATACTATAAGAAAACATTACTTTTTAGTCCGACTGACACTAAACATTAAGTGGGTCACTAGCAATTACTAAATGTGATGTATAATGGGAATCATTTTGGCTATGTCTACATTGGTTAGTGTTGCAGCTCAACAAGACAGTACAAAACAGAGGATACTGATGGCACATCATTCAAACTACCTGTCCTTGGGGGAGTTTACTTTGGGCTAGCTTCAGTATCTCACCTTTGCTGTACAGCAATTCTGGTGAGGCTGTAGAAGCTCTACCCATTCTGCTTCTGCTACCTTCTTCAGTGAGTATGCACACAGATGGATGGCATTTCTGCACCTGCATACTAGCATCTTCCATGTTTACAGATAGGTTTGAGGGTTGGTTACCCACCTGAAAGGACTTCTAGATTAAATCAAAGTACTATCACTCTATCTTCAGCTGCTCACTCCGGTTATTTAAAGGAATGCCATGTTTTATGGAAGTGTAGGAATTATTTTTTCATGAAAATGGGTTGATGTCTGTAACTGAAATCTAAACCCTTTAATTACCAAGGATTACTGCAAGGATTTGATCTCATAAACTCTGTGCAGTTACAGCTTTCATTGGCTTTAAATGACTCATACACATCACATTTTTCTTGTTACACTCATTTACAGCACAGTGACTAAAAAAAACATTGTATTGGTCTGACATCAGAGAGCTTTTAAAGAAAAAGGTCTCTATAAGAAAATATCTGCATAAAGACTCAGTTGTTACTATAAAATACTTATTATAAAAAGGTGTTGTATTGTTCACACCAATAGTATTAAATGAAGAGTGACAAATCATTAAAGCTTGCAAACAACAAAAAAATCCCTGCTATTTACCAAACATTAAAGCTACAAACATATTTCAATTGATATGATTCAAAATTCTTTTCCTAGGTGCATGTACCAACATCTGCAGCATCTATTTTTTTCCCTGTTTTTCTTTTTGTTTGCTGTTTTAAGGAATTCTCTTCTTCACAACAAGCACTTACAAACAAGCCCTTTGCACACTGTGCATCTGAAAACACAAAAGAGCTTAATTTAAAATGAGATATGTGAAAGTTTGAGATACATTGTGTCAGTCTTTCATAAACAAGCAATTACAAATCAGTTTCACTGATACCAACAGATCCACTTCAGTGAGCGAGTGTTTAGCAGTGTAAATGAAGGTCTCCTAATTTGGTACGATGTCATAAAATCTCAGAGGAGAAGCAGGCTCAAAACTGAATTTGCTCAGAAGATCTTTCTGAGAGCATTACTAAAGAATGTGTCTTAGCTTTAACACCAGAAGCTAAACTTACTAAGGAATATTACGTTTGTTGAATACACCAAAATAATAAAGCAGTCATTTCTCATGCTCTAAGGGCACTCATCGGGCTTTTCCTTCTTGCAGTCATTACCTACCTGCTCTCTGGGCACACAGCATGCTTAACTACTTGGAAATAACTGATCATCAAAGCAATTATGTTAAACTGATTAAAATGTGTGCATTTAGAATTTCCCAGTGTCTTATAACATATTGTTGTGTTAGCAATAGTCAGACAAAGGTGGGAGAACTGCCTAGAAAACAGTAGTTAAACATTAGGAACAGAAAAAAGAAATAGCCAGGAATTTAATTTGTATTGTTGTATTCCAAAATCAAAATGAGAGCTAGAAACAAAGAAGCATATTTGATCCACTGCAATTTAACATTTCTAAAATAAATGTGAAATACTCCTCATACAAGCAGCATTTGTTCTGATGCTTCTAAATCAATTTTTCACAAAACTATATTAGAGCAATATGACTGAAGAAGTCATTTTTTTTTCCAAAGATAGGATGAAGTTGCCAGGAGGTCAGAATAATGTTGCGTTAATAGTATCTATTTCTGACTCATGTGTGCATGCAGGAATTCATAGGTGTCTACATGTACCCTAAAGGAACAGGAACATATGATGCATCTAATGGTTTACAGCACTGATTCTGTCAGTCCTAAATTCTGCTTTCAACAGGAGTGAATTACCTTAATGATGCAACTCGGTTTTGTGCAGTTGTGTTATGCTGTATTAATGAGTTCAGCACCAGAAGAAACCCTGGCACCTTCAAGTAATAGATCACTGAAGCCTAAGGTTTTATTCTGGTCACTACAGGTTCATTTTTTTCCACATTTTGTATTTCCATTCAGTTTGAGGAGCCTGAAAAATGGTCCACAGTTCCTGTGATCAAATCACTGGCTTATTATGACTAAAGTCATCATCATTACCCACAATAAAACAGCCCAAGTGATGCATGATACAATATTAATCCTTCTGACAGTTTGTGCTGTAAATTCCAACAGGTCACTATACACTAGGGTATTTTTATGTGCTTCCTATGTGTAAGCTAATAGAGGTAATAAATGTTGCATGGAAATTCTCTCACAGACAGAATAACCAATTTTATGTCTTAAATATTTAATGTTAAATATTTAAATCTTACATCATGGCTCAGTAAGTTCATTTCTAGAATTCCTTGCACACAGAATAAGACATATTGCGCTATCTGTTTCTTTAGTGCCTCTTGCAGTCCCGAGATACAGCAGGGTTCATAACACAGAAACACTACCAAGGACAGTCTTGGAAACACCAAACATCAGTCTGTACTACCATGAATGAGATAAACAGAACACTTAAGACACAACCAGAGAACTCCCAAGCATGAGGCAAACTTCAGCGAACAGCCCGCAAACTCTACCTGCAGTAACTAAAGGACGGATAAAATCTTGTGAATGAAAGAAAAAGACTGCTGTTTAGAGAGTAGAAAAACATCTCACAAACTCAAAAAAGCCTAGATTATGCTTGGCATGGCTAGACTTTGAAGGACACATATCATTAAAATCATATATGGAACAGTACTTTGTGTAAGCTTTGAGGGACATCATCATTTCAACGTGCACATTTCTAGCTAAAGATTCAAGTAAGTCAGCATAAATGCAAAGGTACCCATGGTGGCTGTACAGTAAAAGACAAACCAGAAACCTATCCTAAAAGAAAAATCTGTAAGCTTCTAATTCAAGAGACTTCAGTCTAAATCTAAAGCCCCAGGCATTACAAGAACATCCTTGCAATAACATGACCAATTTCTTTGAGTAAAGCAAGAGAAAAGGGGGCAAGCAGTTAAGTAAGGAAACCTAATCACTGAAGGAATACAGAAATGTACAGTGATGTTACAAATGGTAGAAGTGTTGCTGGGTTTAGTGCAGAATGTTTAGATGTAGCCTGTAAATGGACTTCACAGACAGCTGCACTATTTGCTATTTCTTTTCTGAGTCAAAAGCCATCTCTCTTCTTAGGGTGCCTCAGCTGGAACTGAAGCACTGACTTGCCACATCAATGTAGATTTCAGCAAAAGAATCTGACAGAGAATCACTAGCTTCTTTTTATGCTCTTCAACATACGACAAAACCCCCCAGAGAAAAGTACTTTTATTTAAGTCCTTCTAGCAAGTTCTGGCAAAGTTATATTCATTCTAGCGATGTTATATCGTCATGTCTGTTGACTTCACATAATTGAATGCAGGGTTATTTTGAGGGTTTCCTCAATCAATCTGGTAAATCTGATTTTTAAGTACCAATTTCAACTTCTGAAGCAAGTCTCAATCCAACCTTACCGACTCTTCCAACAGTTGCTAACCAAATAACACTTGCATTCTATCACATCTCATCTCATCTCTTCTCCTCTATAGGGCTTGAAAGGGCAGAGAGAATTGTATATACAACTGCAAAATGGACGGGATCCAGGAAACTATCCCTGAGGAGGAACTGCTAGAACTGGAATTATTTCACCAGAAACAGTTACTCTTTTTATGACTCAAAGTTTCATCTTTCTTTCTCAGTGGCTAAGAACTTCTGTGACAGAAGAATGACTAGCAGGAAATCTCCAGAGCTATCATTTTATTTACTCCTTAGTCTATGCTCCCTCTGTATTCCCATGGGAATGGACTTAAATCGGTCTTCAACAAAATTTCTTTTTGAGGATTCTCATCATCCACTATACTTATTTGCAAGCAGCTCAGTACAATCATTTCAGCACCTCTAAAACTCCATGGATATGAAAGATAACAATGCCACAGTGTTAACATTCAGAATTCATATTTCCTCTCGATACCTACACTGCTTCTCAAGGATATACTCTGCTTCAAGCTAGGATTACAGCTCTGGACATTCATAGAGCACAGATGTTCTGTATATGAAGTAAGTTAACTACTGATCTGCATTTTCTTTTCAGCTTTAACAAAAATTTGACTGTTTTGACTGTTGTATAACAATATCGTAAAAGAAACTCAACATTGCAGATTTAGAGAAGCTTCATTATAAGCCTGTAAAAATAATCACTGGATTATTCTGGGTAGAATCGCTAAGGATTCTACCCAGAGAGGCCTCATGACTGGCAGTCACATACTTCCTTAGAGGCATTTTATCCTTCCTATATGTACTTCTTGGCCAGTAAATGATGGAAACATATATGTCCTTATTGCCAAAGTATGTTCCAGTTACTGGAAAGACTAGTAAGTGGGATAAACAATATAATGGATTCATATTACACAGAAAACTTTCCAGGTCCTTCTCCCCCTCTCTCAGATACTGTTAAAATGCACAAGTATCTGTAAATGTTTAAGAGAGACATAAGTAAAATGATTCAGTATCAGACTACTCAACTTTCTCAGAATAATTCCCCTAAATATCTCAGGGACCTCAGTATTAGGCAGAAATAAAAACCCATGCAAGCCCCTTCCAGATACAACAATCTAAAGGTCAGAAAAATGTGTTGTATCCTCCAACAATAGAGACACTTCCCTGCTTTGCTTCTCTTTTATTTCATCCTATCCTACTGGGTTCTATAAATCAAAACTTCTACATTACACCACCTTTTGCAAAAAAAAAATAAAATAAATAAACACCAAAAAAAGCCAACCCCAAACATTCTGATTTTCATCAAACATTTCACTGAACACAAAATCACTCAACTCCATTTGCTCAGTACAGATTTTTACCTCAAAAACTTCTTCATCCAAAATCCTGGTTCCAAATACAGTGATGCCATTGGTGTCCACAACTGTTCTGTCACTTCTTTCAAGTGGTTTTGTAGATTTTTTGTTACAGTCAACAATCATTGTAACACTTTTTTTCTCCACACTAATAGCTACTCGATGCCACCTATTAAAAAGAACCCAAACAATTCTACTGTAATTTCTGGGTTTAATAGGTCATTGCATTCTTACCAGAACAGTTTACCACAGATCGTGCACCAACCAAGTCACAGAATTTTAATGTCTCCACTTCCTTCTTTCACTCATACACAAATGAAAACTATGTTTTGTCTATTTACAGTATAACTTCTGTCACGTGTACAAAAAAACAGTACAAAAGTTTTGTCCTTAGTATAAAGGAGTTTGAGCCATAGCACATTGGAGATGAAGTTCAAGCTTCTCTGAGTCTTTACCAGAGAACATCTGTAAACTCAAATTAGGAGCAAATGAACTGTTTATATTTTATTAGATTGAGCATCTGACAGCAGATTTGTTGTTTTTGAATGTGCTTGATTGAACAAATTGTTTGAGGAGTTACTTGTGCTAATATATTCAATCCAGCACCTTAGTCTTTGTTATTTACATTTTAATATTTGTTTTTGATCAATCACCAAATTATTATCATGTCCTTTTGCTTATTTGAATGTATCCCATAGCTATAGACATTTTTCAAAGATGTCCAACAGTTCCAAGACAGATGCTTCTCCAGATACATACACTTACAAAATCCTAGCCACTACTCCTGCAACAGTGAATGAGGCAATTCAGAACACTGACAAATGATTTTATTTTAAAGACATCTGAGAACAAAGTTTTTTACAGTTTGCCCAACTATGCTATGTCCTTTATGACATTTATTATCATGACAAACCACATTAATGTCATATTATGGTAAGAGGAAGGCTGGAATCAAATTATTTCAGTTGGCATTCATGGCACTAAGATTGTCTACATCAGAGAGACAGCTTAGATCACTGTTTTAAAGAGCTTCTGTATATCAAAAGAAACACCTTGAAGCTAATGGAATCTGACTGCTAAACAGTATCACTGAGCCAGAACTCTAGTTCCATGTTTTCTCTGGAACACAGTTAAACATTATCGTTATAAAAGCAAACTGCCCATGCATCCTTAGGCACATTACCCTCTTTACACTTTTTAAATATGTCTCATTTTGAGATGAAGATTGTTGTCCTACATCCCTCATAAAATAGCTGAGTCAGATGAAAATTGTCACTCTATCTTTTGAAAGCATGTAGAAGCTGAAAGCATGAAATCACAGCTCACTGTGCACACAACTGACTCCAGTTGACTTTGAAGTTGTAGAGTCTCACTGCAGGAAATTGTATCAAACCAAATTCATGCTGAGTTCTTCATTTTTTATCAGTTTATCAACATTTTGGGTAATTCCAAATTCCATGTCAGTGTTGCTATTTAGATTAAGCCAACAATAACAACAACAAAAATCTGCTACTTTGTGTTATCACAGCTTCTGCTACAGAAACGCATCAGGTTTAGGTTTCATGGCGTAATTCCATTCTCTGGTAATAAAAAGGCTAGAAGACAATTACTTTTTTCTCTTTTTCACCCTTTATTGCTTTATGAACATATGTCATTATAGATGAATTTCTGCCTTTCCTTCTCTACTAATATTTTTTTCTCTTTTTATTTTGCTTTAATAGCATTTCTTTCTGTGTTTCTCTGAAAACTCTCTCTGCTTTTCCTGGACTGCAGCACAATGAGTAGAAAGACTTTAAAAAGAACGAATGTTCATTTACAAGCACGAGAATGACATTCCCAGAGAATGGCTGCGTGTCTAACAAAGGGAAGTTAGGTACAAAAAAATTAACAACTGCATTAATAACACAATAGGTGCTTGAGATTAATTGCCTTCAAGGAAGGCACAGTATAAGTCCCTGCAGCAAAGATTAACTGTCCATCTTATCCTTCCCTCACTTCCTTATATACAGCTATTTCAAACCATCTTATTTATCTGCTGTTTTGGTTCAGGGTAAGAGAAATTTTATGCTCTCTTGTCTTCACTCTTCCTCTCACCTTTAAATGAACAAGTAAGCCCTTCTAGTGAGACAATTCCTTGAGTTGTTTTGAAAAGTTTCTTTCTATATTGCACAAGAAGAATCTTCATAGGTTTAGCTTTGACGTTTTATCTTCTATGATCATTTCTTCATTCTTGATTTATAGACATGGCAAATATGTACGGTGGTTTGGCTTTATTTGTAGATGTATACACCATCAGAAGCTGGAACTGTATTCTGCTGCAAAGGTTCTCTGATTTTGTACCACAGCAGTCCAATTAGCTGGAAACAGCATTAATGATTTATTTAAATATTTCAGATAACTGTTTGCAAAGACCATAATCACCTACACAGTGGTCTGTGGTAGTATTTTTCATCTTAAAATTTCACACTTACTTGCCATCAGCAATGTTGACAGTCCTGAAAAGTGGATAGTCTTCTGGGGCAGGTTTTCCATTTTGGTCTTCGAATAGGAAAACAGGGGATCTACCAACTTCGACACCTACTTGCTGAATTCCTTGCTCATTGTAGACAGACAGAAGGAAGGACTGGATCCCCTTTTTAGGTTTTACTGTCATTAATATTGAAAAATCTTCTGGAAAGTCTCCCCCTGTAAATAAAGTGATAAACAGTTATAAATTCAGGAACAAGAACCACTCTTTAAAGATTTGCATTTTTCTATAAGCACAGAGGATCCCTCATGCAAACTGCTGTGGGTTTTTTAATTCTCAAAAATTAAAAACATAAACATTTAAAAAATACATAACTAGTTTTATTTAATAGGAGATTGAGGCAATATCAAAGAGCATTTCATTTTCATTTATTCCCTAATGCTTTCTCTCTGAAATAGCAATTACATTATCAATTGTTGCTTCAAACTTTACAATTAAACACAATTAAAAGTGGATATAGCTTTCTCATAAAGGAAGGACTGAGGTTTGTACTCAAGAATGCTCCTGTTGAACGTGGTGGTACATCTGCATTCCACTTGATGTGAAAGTCTATTAGGCTTAATAAACAATGAAGTGTAGGACTGACATTCTAAAATTCAGAATAGGCATTGGTGCTATGTGGCTTTGGCTCCAGCTGCAATTTGACATGCAAGAAATAGAGGTAAGAATCTAATCATAATGTTGGCAATGAATACAATTGTAATTCCATGTGCATTAAAGTGAGTAAAATATTCTTAAACATTTTAATGACATAGTAAGCTTTAATAAAATAATGTTATATTTTTGTAATTAATAAAAGTATGTAATATTTCTACATAAAAAGCTGATTTAGGAATTACTTCTTCCAGAGGACAAAACTGTTTCCAAGACAAGCCTTGTGTGAAAATTCTAAGGAATCTAAATTCTTCCGTGAAGACAAGCTATTGATGGCAATAACTCTTAGTATTCAGTATGAAAACAGACTGCATAAAATCTTCATTGCTCTTTAAATGACATGCTACTCTTCTAAAACAGAAAATCCCAAGCCTTACACTTATTATACTGTCAGCTGCAATGTTGGTATATGTGCTTTCTTCCATCTTTTTTAACTTTTCTGCAAAGGTTGTTGAAACGCTGTAGTAATACAGCCCACTTTAGGGTTTGTTCTGACATCTTACTTTGAAGGATCAGAGATAAACACGTAGAAAGAATTTCATTTACTCTGGTGAGCCTTTGATCAAGCTTCTAAATGACAAAAGCAAAGCTGTTAGTTTGCAGGTTAAATTAAACTGTATGCCTTTTATCATCTGAGTAAACAGATGACACTAATTGGAAAAGAAAGAGAAAAGATGACTGTCAACTGAGGCCAAAGAAATTACTTGAAAAGCACTGTCTGCACTGTTAAGCTGAAAAATATGTTGAAAACACTTAATGCAGGTGAAAGTAATTCAGCTAGTCTGGGCATGTGCTCTTCAAACAGATAACGTCCTATGAAAAAAACCCTGAGAACTTTCTAAGAAAGGTGACCAAAAATGGTTCGTGTGCCTTAGTTCAGTAGTTTCTGTTATCACTGCTGTAACAATATTCCCAAAGGTTTTATAATTACACAGTGTAGGTATAATATAAGTAAATTTCCTCCAAACATGGCTTTGATTTTAAAAGTCAAAAGCAAATGACATTCTAACATGTAAAACTTATTGAACTGCCATGTGCATATATATATATAGAGAGAGAGAGAGTTCTTGGACACACACCTGGAATAGTTATCAAAGTCTTTTCAACTACTTTCAAATTTCTTGTTTATTGGTATGGTTGTATTTAAACAATTACCAAAAATAACAATTGGATGGAAAATTGCTAGAAAAATCTTTGTGTGTACATATATCTATATATATATGAGTTGTCATTCCTGTCATTCCTATATGCTTTTGTAAAAGATAACTAACAGCACATAAACAAACAGTACAACAAAAACTAAGCAGTTAGTTTTCCAACCATAAAAGGCCTTCCAGTCAGTGAAATCTGGGAAGCTAATAAATATTATTAGATCCACTTTCGAAAGATGGTTGCATTGATGCTCCCAGCTTTTGGGACTCAAAGCTGCCTTTGAGCTACAGAAGCTAAAAGAATACCTATACTTCCTGATGAGTTATAGGAGTTAGATGAAAGCAAGCAAAGGATGCATTACGACTTGTATCGTTAAGCTAAAATGATAAGCTAAAAGACCACTTGGACTTATCTTGGTTTTCTTCTGTTAGTCCTTCCACTAGTATAGAGCAGTAAGAACAAGCAACATGATCACTCAAGTATCTTTAAGAATATTCTCAGAAAGAAAAGAAGAGTTTCTTTTAAGAATAATCTCAGAAATAAAAGAAGAGTAGAGGGGCAGGACCAGCTCCCTCGACCTGCTGGGCACAGTCCTTTCGATGCAGCCCAGGATATGGTTCGTTTCTGGGCTGTGAGCGCACACTAACGGCTCATGTTCATTTTCTCATCTACCAACACCCCCAAGTCGTTCTCCTCAAGCTGCTCTGAATCTCTTCTCTGCCCAACCTGGAGCTGTGCCTGGCATTGCTCTGACCCATGTGTAGGACCTTGCACTTGTCATGGTTAAGCTTCATCAGGTTGGCATCAGCCCACCTCACAAGCGTGTCAAGGTCCC